>VWPU01010709.1:0-66568 GCA_013398955.1 Callaeas wilsoni
TGGGGAGCCTGGGCTTAGAGCAATCACCGTCCCCAGCTCCGATGGCAGCAGCAGATCTGTAAAACCTGCCCGGATGCTGCTGGAATTAGGAACAACCACTGTACAGCTGCTCTGGAGGGATAATTACAGCACCTCTTGTGTTGCACAGGAAAGATTTTTTTATTTTTATTTTCTTCCCCAGAAAGAAACTGTAGAAGTAAATGCAAATGGGCACTGCATCGAGTTTAGGGATGCTCCTCCTGCTCCCTGGTTGCTCGGTGACTTTGCAGCTTCGGCAGGGCAAACATCCCAAGCTGGGCTGCTCCACAGCTGCTGAAAGAAGAATGACCTGGCCTGAGCCCTGGTGACGGGATTCCAGACAGATTTTAAACCTAGCATCACCTGGACCAAAGCCTTCCCCATTTGGGGGGATTTGCA
The DNA here is from genome assembly GCA_013398955.1 of Callaeas wilsoni. NCBI lineage: Eukaryota > Metazoa > Chordata > Aves > Passeriformes > Callaeidae > Callaeas > Callaeas wilsoni. Next base: position 418 of record VWPU01010709.1, read on the forward strand.
CTGAATAAGGTCTTCTTAATTTTAAATATTTTGTATTTTAACTGAGGGTTGAAGTATCTGCCAAAATCTGAAAATACCCTTTCAAAGGTGACAGATAGAACAAAGGGGAATGGTTTTAAACTGAAAGAGGGCATGATTAAATTAGATATTAGGAAGAAATTCTTTCCTGTGAGGGTGGCAGGCCCTGGCACAGGGTGCCCAGAGCAGCTGTGGCTGCCCCTGGATCCCTGGAAGGGTCCAAGGCCAGGCTGGACATTGGGACTGGGAGCAGCCTGGGACAGTGGAAGGTGTCCCTGCCCATGGCAGGGGGTGGGACCTTGATGATGTCCCTCCCAACCCAAACCATTCCATGATCCTCTGAAATGACGCGCTGTGTCCTCAAGACTGCACAGCTCATCTCCCCTTCCAGCTGGTTCTCTGCTCTGTGCCCAAGGATCTCGCCCTTTTTAGAGGCAGTGACAAGTGACACATCCGAACTCTGCAGATTCAGAAAAACCAGAGGGTGCTCTGAATTTGGGAAGTCCACACCTTCAAAATGTCAGCACCGTTCTGCAGTGGTTCTCCTATCACAGCTTGACCCCACAGAATACTGCACCCACAGCTGTGTCTGCTTTTCCTACCCAGAGCCAACCCTCCTCAGTTTCTAAGGGGCTTGTCTGCTGCCAGGCTCTGCACAGTGTCACAATGGAAGCCCACCCAGCACTGCTATAAATAGATATCAGCAGACACCTGTGCACATGACAAATGTTTTTTACCACCCAAAGCATCTCACAGAGCACACTGATTAATAGAACTCTGATACCAATTAATTTCTAAGAAATATTTTAGTTTGTTCTGCAGCTTTGTGGCACACATCAATATATTCTCCTCAGCCAAATATACCCCAGTGAAATACACAATGGGACATTTTAAAAGGACTTGCAATTCTGGGCAAACATCCACTTGTAGGTGCAAGTTTAACAGTTCCTTTGTGATCTGACACAACGTCCACAGTGTGTTGGTGTCACCAGCTGAAAAACCCCCTCATTAAGAGTTTCTCCTCCGGAATCACCTTTTGCTTTTCAAAATAAAGACTTGGAGGATAAAACTTCAGTGGGTTTTTCCTTTCCATGTTACTTTTGCCCTCGTTTCCACTACTAAGAACAGTCAGTTTCTCTCTGTGCAGTGGATTTGCACAGATTTTATACATTTTCTGGGGTTGTACCGAGAGCAGAGCAGCTTCTGCCCAGCCCTTTGTGAACACATTATTAAGTCTCTGTACAGTCTGTCCTCACCTGTGATTTATTTCTGTCCATGGGCTGCCTTTTAAGAGCTCGTCCCCACTGACCACTGAGCTCAGCACAGACAGGGGCCACCCGAAGTGTCCCTGGCACTGAGTGTCCCCTCGTCCCCTCTCCCCTGGTTCTGTCGCTGAGCTGCCTGGAGGATGAATGCTGCATTTCAGCAGGGCTTTCAAGACACCTACATTTGCTTTCATTTTTGGGTCACGAAATTCAGTTTCATTTCAATTTCAAATGATTAAAATTATGTAAAAATACCACAACATCAAGGAAAAAGTTATTTTAAAGTGAAAAAATCAAAACATTTCATTTTGGAAATGTCAAAACAAGTTGTTTCCTTGACACAACAGGAACCTGGTAGCATCCTTTTTTTCTTTTTTTTTTTCTGTCAGAAATGAAATTCCAAGGAAATTAGCATCATTTCACAAAGCTGCTTAACAGGACTACAAATTCTGACTGAATAAACTCTGCCAAATTTTCTCCAATAAGCCTTAATCAACTGGGGCCACAAATCAAAACAAAATCACCATGATGAAACCCTGTTCAGTTAAAGTCCAATCACATGGAATCTGCGGTACCTTTGGCACGATGAATAGTGCTACTCCCACGTGCAGGAAGGGAAGTAAAGGCACAGAACAGCCTTTCCAAAAGCCTGGGATTAACTCCCAGCTCCCTCACGCTCTTAGTGTGTAATTATTGAGATCAATCCTCTCGAGGATGCTGAAGTGTTAGCTCCCACTGAACTCCAGGGGAGTTTGGTGGGTAAACCTCTCTAAGAATCCGGCCTTCAATCTCCTGTGATGGATCCATAAAATGAGGATCCTACCGCCTTGTTTCACAGGGATTTTGCAAAGCCTGATCTGTAAGAAACAAGGAAGAGCTCGGGTGCTGGAGTTACACGGCTGCACCTTTCTGTTGGTTGATATTTCCGTGCGGTTCTTTGGGCCAGCCCTCACCTGCAGCAGCCGCTCCGTGCCTGCCGAGCAGGGCACGCACAGAATTCAAACGGCGCCGTTCACTCGGGCTGTCCCCCGCTCCTCTCGCTGCCGCGGCCAGCCCTCCCTTGCCGCTGGCTGCTGCAATCCCTCCTTTCCCAGCGGGGCGGGGAGGGCGGGAGCGCCCCGCTGCCGGCGGCTGCAGCAATCCCTACATTCCCAGCTGGACAAGGCGGCCAGAGGGCCCTGGCTGCTGCAATCCCTGCTTTTCCAGCTGGACAAGGCGGCCAGAGTGCGCTGGCTGCTGCAATCCCTGCTCTTCCAGCTGGACAAGGCGGCGAGAGTGCGCTGGCTGCTGCACTCCCTGCTTTCCCAGCTGGCCGAGGCGGCCAGGAGCGCACGGCTGCCGCTGCCTGCTGCAATCCCTCCTTTCCCAGCTGGACAAGGCGGCCGCCTACGCACTGCTGCCGCTGGCTGCTGCCATCCCTGCTTTCCCAGCTGGACGAGGTGGCCTGCTGCAATCCCTGCTTTCCCAGCCGGCCGAGGTGGCCTCCTGCAATCCCTTCTTTCCCAGCTGGCCGAGGTGGCCTCCTGCAATCCCTGCTTTCCCAGCTGGACGAGGTGGCCTGCTGCAATCCCTGCTTTCCCAGCGGGCCGAGGCGGCCAGCAGCGCACTGTTCCCCGGCGCTCGGGGAGCGCACACTGCGGCCCGGGGCGGCGCGGGGCCAGGGCTCCGTGTGTGTCCCGGGAACCAGCGGGGCCGGGATGGCAGCACAGCCTCGGCGGGCAGGCACTGCCCCATGAGCTGCCAGCACGCTGCTGGACTCGGCCCACCTCGTGCTGCAGATTTTAGGAGCCACGACTGCTTGTAATCTATGTGCCAACGCTTTCCCGTCCCGTTAATTAAGTTACACCTTCCTCCTTCTCTGTCGATCTGGAAACCACGAGCACTCTGTATCGCTCACTGCAGCCACTCAAGCAAAGCAGGGCAAGAATGATGAACGCAGCCAGCATCCCCAGCTTCTCATCACTGAACTGAGAATGGCATTTCTCCCCTCCTTCCAGGAAAGCTTAAAGAGGAGTAATGACAGCAGAACAACTTTGCTTCACTCGTGAAAAGGAGGCTGCTCGCTCGTCTCTGGGTAATAAATACCTGATGTCCAAGGGATGCAGAGCTGATGAAGAATGTGACAAATCCAATGGACTAAAACCAGGCTGCAAAGGGGACAGCCAGACTTCCAGATTCATCAGATCCAGTCAGTGAAGCAGCAGTGAGGAAAGGAAGGTAATTAAGACACACACAGAGCCTGGAATAGCCGGTTCTAGGGGCTGTCATCCCGTGTGTGAGACCCCTGCCCTCGGGAGCAGCCGGGAGCAAAATGCCTGCAATAGCAGTCTGACCAAAGCAAAGCGTTTCCTGTAATTCCTGTGCTCTCCCAGGGCAGCTGAAGAACCTTAGGATTGGCTGAATCTCCCCAAAAGCAGAGCAGCCCCAGTGCTGCCCAGCTCTCCCAGCAGGCTGGGGCTGGAGCGCTCCCACAGCACACGGGCACAGGGAATTCAGACCCAGACTGGCCAAATCACACACCTAAGGCTTCACAGGACATTTATGACCCAGCCAAGAAATGAAACCCCAAATCCCAGGGCCCTCCTCCCAACAGGGCCCCGTTATTCCAAACCGGGGCAGACCCTGCTGTAATACAATCATGGAATCACGGAATATCCTGAATTGGAAAGCACCCACAAGGATCATCAACCACAGCTCCTGGCCCTGCACAGGACAGCCCCAGGAATCCCAGAGGAGAGTTCCTCTGCCCCCCTACCTGTGGGAGCACCACGCTCCTGCTGCTGCCACTCCCAGCTCCAGCAGCCGGGGACCTTTTCCCTTTTCAGTCTATCCAGAGGCAGGTGTGAGACTGGGGCTGTCTGGATCCCTGCCACATCGGCACAGCACAACATCCCCGTTGGCCATGCGTGGTTTTCTTCTGGCACTGCCATCACGTGTAACACCATTATGTTAACAAGCCTCTCTCTGTAAAGAACTCCCGTTTTTCTCTTCGTGCCCCTGAGCCTCACTTCCAGCCATCCCTCATCTACCCTTACCAGGTCACTTCTGACACCCTGTGCAAGTGCAGAGGAGAGCTCTGCCTCACCACTGGATTCAAATGCCTTTTACACAGATGCTGCTTTCAAGGGGTGGGTGGGACAGAGTGAGGCCACCATGAAGAGCTGAGCAGTGTGGATTGATCTCCTCTGCACATCCCCATGGACTGCAGCTCCTCCACACGCCCTGTGCTGATTCCCAGTGGAATTTATTGCTTTTCTGTTAGAAAATACAAGATTCTCCTTTAAAGGGAAAATTGCTTAAAACTAACTAAAATATAAAAATTCTTTTGCATCAACTGATGAAAAAAGAAATTACCACCCTTATTGTAGTTTCAAGCATGACTGCTATGAAACTTGCTGTTGGTTTGGTCCAACAAACCAACATCTGTTGGTTTTCTTCATAAAGAAAAAGAAATAGAGAAACTAGCTTAAAATGCTTTAAGGCGGTAAGAGAAATGTAAATTCCTTCAGACCATTCTGGACTTCTAAATTAGTTAGAAAAAAGCACTGGGCTGATATATTCTCTGCCTCCTTGGATTCACTCATCTTTCATCTCCATCACTGCATTGCAGACTAGAAGCATCACTATTTTTTTGACAACATTCTCATTTTTCCAGCTTCCAAGAAATCTCTAGACAGGGATTGTCAGTTCCAATTATGCAGCTCGTGCTGCAGCAACAGGCGCTTACCAAGGGCTCAGGAGCAACACTTTCACCTTTTGCAAACAGGTGACAAAGCCTGGCCCTGCTCCTGACAGGGCTGCACACGAGGGCAGGCAGGAGGGTGAAGGCAGGCACAGGGCACGGGAGGAGCTGCTGATGGTGGCTGCTCTGCCAAGCCCTCCCAAACACACCTGCAAGGGGCACCTGGGCTGGCTGAGGGCACGGGGCTCCTCAAGCCGAGAGGTCTGCGGAGATTCACAACAGCGGAGCCAGCTGAGCAGTGACAGCTCAGAGCGGGGCAGGTGTGCAGCTGTGCACACAGAGTGCAGCTCCACGTCTCCTTCCAGACCCCACGGCACCGGGCACACACCAGCCTGGGCACCTCTGTGCCAGGGGCCGTGGCAGGACACACACAGCACAGGCAGCTCGCGCCTCCAGCCCTCCAGCAAAGCGCTCTGGATGCTCAAGGATCCGGTCCTCAGGAGAGCCAAATTCCATCCATCGGGGTGACTTCCCTTTGACTCTGGCAGGATTTGATCCTACCCCAAACAGCCACACTTCTCCCCTCAAACAGGAACAGTCCTGTGTTTCCAACTTCTGTCCAAACAGTAATGGGTTATACATAAATTTTAATTAGGGACACCACTGAGGACTGATCTGACCCAAGCCAAGCACGAGACCAGACCTCCCCAGACTTAAAGGAGATGAGAGATTCACAGGAGAAGTGATTGAAAAGACCCTGCGGTGAGAAGAGAACGCCAGGATGAAAGGAGAGGAGTTTGAACTCCTCAGTGCACTCAGACTTCAGTGTCCCACAAGCCCAGATCTGCAGGCACCAACTTGAGCCGAGCCATTTCTCAGCTGGTACTGAACAGAACAATGACCAAATGCTTCTGAAATCACTCGTGTAACTCAGACACCACCCCAGCAAGGGCACTGCGTTTCAGTCACTTCAGCACAGCGAAAAGGAGATGAAATATGCTTAGCAATGGCAGACTTTAGAGCTACAAGGACAAAGAGATTCCCATCTTGGTAACAGGAGGACTTCAAAGAGTTTTAAGGATCCAGTCCGCTTTCTGCCAGAAGAGTTTGCCCAGGCAAAGTCTACTTCTACTCCTCTGGCAAGTATTCAAATACCCAATATCACAACTTAGTGAAAAAAAAAAGGAAAAATCTGTTGCAACATACATACTCATGCATGCACGGCAGGCTCTGCAAAGTTGGCCAACGCTCTGAAGTGACAGGGGGAAAATAATGCAACAGCAAAGCATGAGAAGTGTCTGAAAGAGACCTGTGCCTGCCTTTTCAAGCCAAGAAGCACTTGCAGAGAAGCATGTATAAGCAGGACTGCGCTCCAACAGCAGAGCAGCAGCCACAACACACGAGTGCCAGACGAAAGCTGCCAGCAGCCAGCACGGACAGGCTGGAGAGCCAGAGCACCTTTTCCAAGCCACACCTGCTGTAAAAGCGGCCGCAAAATTCGCATCGGAAGGGGAGAGAGAATCCTCCTTCCCCACCCGAGCAGGGAGGGATTTCTGTCCTCTGCTGGCCCAGCCGGCCTTCCCCTCCTCAGTGCCCTCCGTGGGGTTCCAGGAGCGCAGGGCTGCTGCGCGCTGACCCGGGCACCCAGCCTGTGAAGCAGCCTGCTCCCGCGGGCAGCAGCTCTGCTTCCAGCGGCTGCAGGGGAACCCTCGGCACCCTCCAGGACCCTCCCACCCTCCGCAGCCCCCCGCTCACCTTTCCTTCTACAGCCCTACGCCAGCCCCTTGCGAGGTGCAGCGCTGAACCCCGGCTCCTCCAGCAGCTCTCCGGGGACACAAGTAATCCAAAACCACTTGCTCCCCGCCGTGAACAGAGGTCATTATTTTGACAAATTAGTTAAATCTCTCTCAGTCAGCAAGGAGGACCCTGAATTATTCAACATGCATCTGTCTTTTTCCCTTACAAAAATGGCCTGTGAAGCAATAAGTGTATTTCACTTGAACCACTTCTGAAAGATGTAAGACAGTTTGGGTTCACTCCAATGCCCCTTGAAGTCAACGGGAGCTTTTCATTTAATTTTCATTTAATTAATTTCATTAAATTTGCAGATGATGCCAAGCTGGGAGGGGTTAGAAGTTCTCTGGAGAACAAGCTTAGAATTCAAAATGATCTTTGTAGTGTAGAAAATTATCTAAAATAAACAGATGAGATTGAAGAAAGGTAAGGGCAAAGTATAAAGCTGGATAAAAACAATTAAGTGCAGGATGGGGAAAGATTGGCTTGGTGACATCAGTGGAGAAAAGGATTTGAACCAGAGAGGATCTGACTAGAAATTCTCCAACTCCAGGGGTCACTGAGCACTGGAAGATGATAATTAACAACTACAGTAATATTTAAGATCTGCTTAGACAAATGACTTTCAAGAATGGTTTCCATAGCTGGAAATATGGTTCCTTTCATCTCAGTTTGAAAATTTCAGTAATTTTTAAGCCTTATAGTGAGGTAAGGGATGCACAACTTTTCCTGTCTGTAGTCCATGCATGTCATCTACAAGAAATGTGTTTTTTCTGGGTAAAAAAGGAAACGGGTATTTCATCTTTGTTCCTCAGATTCAATATTGATCACAAAAGCAAGAGCAGGTCCTGTTGTACAGGAAAATATGTTTTGCACAGTAAGAGAGGCAGAAGAACAGAGCCCCTGTGACAGGCACCCCTCACAGCCCCTCCGAGCCTCCAGAGGACACGAAGCAGGCTGGGCTCAGCACCCCTCCTGATCACCTGCGGTGCTCTGAATTTAGCAATTTGTGGTGCTGGTATGCAACTCAGTACGTTTGCAGTGCACAAAGTAAATGTTACTTCAAACTTTCTTCTTTCCTTATTAGACGTGAGAAAATGCTGAAGACATTCTCACCTGTATTTATAGCATGAGTTGTGAAGCACTCTGACGTGCAAGACATTGCCTGAAAATTGATCACTTTTCATTAAATCAAGAAGATTCAAGGAAAAAACATATTAAAAAGGTGGAAGAAAAGGCATTCTGTTTTCCTCAGACAGCTAAACAAGAGCCTGGTTTAGGACCAGGGAAATCACTATGGACCAATACTGTTTCATTTGTGTGTCTCTTTCTTTGCACAGTCAAGTAAAATAATAACAACAATGGTGCTGCTGATGAACATGTTATATTTGAACTATTCCCATTACCTAACAGCATTTCAGCATTTTGCAAAAAAACCTCCTGACAACACTTTGTAAAGCACATCACAGTGAAGGCTCGGTGCTTATGACATAAATGCGTGTCTCTGTGTGCATCTTTTCATGTAACTACCTATTTATATAGTACAGAGATCATTATCCTCATTGTGGGAATGAAGGAATTAACTGTTTACAAAGCCTTCCCATGGCCACAAAGTGCTGGGGAATGTTATCTGCAAATGCTATCTGGGATGAGAAATGAAGCCTCATTACTCTGATGTCTGAGAATAATCAACCAAACAATGAAAATAGCTACATTTAGCATAAATAGGAGAGCCACGCCAGAAACATTTCCTCTCACATAGTCCAGAAAAACTTATTAAACAAACCCACACTTGTGGAATGTGTAGAAGTCCAGGTGAGGACTGAAGAGATGCAGTTTCTATTTCATCTCTGCCATTTGACCTCATAAAAGGTGGTTTGTGTGCTCTGTTTATTCATTAATGTTTTATTCATGGCTGTTCAGGCTGTGACAGGATGGGCTCTGATGGGCACTGCAGCTCCTGGGAGATGCTGCAGGTGCTTTCCTAATAAAAATGTGCTCAAGGAGACAGTGCCAGGCACGGCAAGAGCAAAGCCCCGCCCGTGCCACAGCTCTCGCAGTGCAGAACAGCCCAGACACAGCACTGAGGCTCTGGGGGCTTGGGGCTCACAGCCCCAGAGCAGAGACAGTTCTTACAACATGCCCAGGGTCAATGTAAGAGGAGAAAAACAGCAGCTTTTCTCCCCATAACCAAATAAGAAAGCCCAGCTGTGCCCCAGCTCCCAGAGCAGCCAGGGGAAAGCAGGGCTTCTTGCTGCCAGCCTGAGCCCTCCAAGCTTCCTTTTTCTTCCAGAGAAATGACAGGAGCAACACATTCAATAAAATATTTCAGGAGCTGGTTTCAGCGAGGATAGGGAATCGAAGGTGGAGGATAATTTGAAAGCATTTTGTAAGATTTTAGCTGCTGGTTCCCTATTGACTCTGACGGGAGCCGTGCTGCTTTGATCTTCCAAATGCTTTCACACTCCTTCCATCCTGACAAGCACTCATACCACGGATCTATTTGCTGGGAAATTGAGGTGAGTCCTGAAGCTTGATATCTGAACTATCTTCACACAGCCAAGAGGAAAGAGTAGCCAGACTACACAAGAGACTCCATCTGAACACAAACTACCCCGTTGTGTTGGCACATCCTGCGTGTTCTCAGTTTAGGAATCGATGATGTTAACAACCAAGTCTCACGGCTGATCAAGAAGCCCCAGTGAAGCTGGATTTCATGTGAAGCTGGATTTGATGTGAGGACACCAGGGTGTGGAAGCTACAGGAATGAGCAGGTGTGGGTCTGTGTACTCCGTGGCTGGATCTTTCCCAGAAAACTCCTATTTAAAGCTTAGGCAAATTCTGGACACTTAATGGGACAACTGTGCCAGTCAGCAGCTTGTCTGTCCCGCACGGGTTGGAGAAGGAGAGCTTCAGACACGCCCAGGAAGGTGAGTGGAGCAGGTTTTATGGCAAGGCCCTCCAGGAGCTGCCGATGGAGTCAGGCGGACACACGAGTGTCTCCGCAGGTGGGGTGCAGCCTGTCACACCCCTGGCATTTCACAGACACACCCGCTCTTTTAGAAAGACCTCAGGGCCAGACCCAGCTGCTCTCATGGATTTGTGTGGGTGCTGTGCCTTTAGTGCTTCCGTCCTGCGAATCCACGAGTCCCTGCGCAGGCATTCCCTGCCTCCCTCCGGGCACCTGGAGCAGCTGGGCAGCTGCACCTTCTCCTCTCCGTTCCCAGACAACGGGAACAAACTGGGCAGCTCCACTCCATGGAAAGTTCCCTGGAAAATGCACATAATTAATGCAAGCTCTTGGCACAGCGAGCTGGCAGCAGCTCACTCGGGGTTATCCTTCACGCCCACCGCGGGCTGAGGCAGCAGCTGATGACAAGGGCTGAGCTTTGCTGGAGTGAAGCTGGGCTCAGGCTGGAACTGCAGCTCCAGCTGCCCAGGAGTGCCTGTGCCATCCCTGAGCTCAGCTTCCAGCCCTTCTCTGTGAGAACTGTCATCACCTGAGGGCTGTCACTCGCCCAGTCAGCTCCGAGGAAGAGGGAGCCCTTTGCCTGCTGTGCATTCAGAGGGCTCCACGAAGACTTCCCAGCTTCCCCAGGAACTCCTTGTGAGAATTTCAGGTGAGCTACCAAACTCCCCCTCCGGTGAATAAGGGCTGTCTGCCTCAGGAGGATGCTCTGGACTCACTAAGATTATTCAGAATTTGTTTTCAGAAGCAGAGGTGATCCCCACCATGCAAAATCATGTTATAAGAAGAGAAAAGCTGATTACAGGATGTGCGTAGTTCCTCCCCGGGCTCTTCTCTGCTGTGTCTCACCCAATCTCTGTGTATGGCTGTGCATAATCCAGCGCACTGAGATACAGCAGGTAAGAACAGGGTCCCTAACCCTTTGCTTGTGATTTGTTTGAAAAGCAGGACTGCATTTAATGGAGGGAGAAGGGAAATGAAGATGTGACCATTGCAACAGAACTATGACTGCTGCAAATCTCGGTGTGGAGTTATTCCTCCCTTCAGGACTGCTGGGAATGAAGCTGCAATTCCAATTTGTTGGTTTCCAAACTAAAAAAGAGTTGTTCTTTCACCCTCAGATACTGAGAGGCGGTTTCAGCACAATTTCATCTGGATCTTTGAGCCTTCCTGCCTCAGACGTGTGCAGACAGGGGAGATTTCCATTCCTCTGCAGTCACAGATGGATAGGTATGAGTCCTGAAAGGCTTTCACAAGCTGAAACCAATCTTTCCACATTAGCAGACTCTCAGATGGAGACGCCACTCACACGGAATCTGCAGCTGTCCTACCTCCTGCTATGGACAAAGAAACAGAGAAGTGGCCTGGACAACTCATTTCAGCACGAGGGCTTTCTTCCAAACCCTCACTGCTGGCTGGCATGGAAATGTCACCGTTCAGGCCCTTTGGGTCACAGCAATTCCTTATTCCCAGAACTCCTTGTAAAACTTCTGACTAAATTTATGAGAGAAGGTAATTTTCTTAATACAGCGACTGTGTCCTGCAGAAGCAAGCTCCCTTGCAATACATTATTCCTCACAGAGTTTGAAAGTTCATCTACCTTAAGCAAATCTGGCTGTTTCAGCTAAAAGTTGTGCAGCCTTAGGCATTCTTTATCAGATGAGCAGATGATCTTTTTAACACCTCGAGTTCCTGAGTTTCATATCATTCACTAAATCAATCTCCCTTTCATGATTTGTATTTATACCAATGCCCAATTCTATTACAACTCTCTCTTATGCTTTCTCAATTTCCTCTATTATTCTTTTTTAGGTCTATAATATAATTTCAGTGGCTTACTCAGAGGCTGTCACTTTGTATTTACGAACTGAAACTTGAATGTACGTTATTACTTTATTTTTATGAAAATCCATGATAACTAATGCAGTGATTCAATTTCTACCAAGAGGCTTTATATTTGGTTTCCTATCTGGCCTCTAACCTTCATTCCTCCAAACAAACTTTTACATCTCTATTTACATACTGGGATCATTAACGGTCTTTTTATCTCCCTGTCTCAATGGCTTCAGAAGCTGTAATGGATTTAGGCAGGAGTTTAATTAGGAACTGCTCTCTTCTGCATTTCAGGCTGCATTTCACATGAAAGGGTCAAATATGCCTCTAACAAATGCAAGACTTGATGTAAGCCCCCCAAAGGCCCAGCCTAGGTAAGTTTTAGTGGAGCAGACAATTAGACAGTGGGAGGTGCTGGTGCTGGCTCCATTCCACAGGAAGACGGCATTCATTTGATGTCCTTGTAGGAAAATCACCCTCAGCAGTGTGCCTCTGTTCTGCCACGATACCCATGCAGACACAATCAGGTTGTTTCCAGCAAGGTTCTTCCTTATTTTCTTTCTTCAGCGGGCATGGCATACCTCAGAGTGACGTCTCAGAGGCACTCTGGTCAGTCTTGTCCCTGCTCTGGCCCACCTGCACTCCTGCCCTGCTGTGAGGGGGAAAGGAACCACCCGAGGCTCTTCCAGGTACCTGCACTGGTCACTGCTGGGGCAGCTCCTGACCAAAGTGCCAGGCTGGCACAGGCAAAGGAAACACCAAACTCCAGAAAAGCCTGGCTGAGTGATGGTCTCATTACGGTTCTGTGACTAAAACTCATTAACACTCAGGGCAGCCCTGCAGTGCCCATGGGATGTGCCAGCACAGACTGGCCAGACTGGGACTGGGCCCAGAACGCACTGGGTTCCACCAGCACCAGTCTATCCTCACTGCTGCCTGTGCTGTTCCGTGAAGGAAGTCCTCTCTCAGATAACGACATTCTGGGCCCATCCCATTCATTCTTCTTCCCCAGTAATTTCTTTTCTGCAGTTTTCCTGTGCTCAATACACTTTATGATAGTTAATGTCTCATTTTATCGGCTCAGTTTTATCCACTCAACAGCACCAAAACAACCAACCAGCCTGTGAAGAAAACTTGTCATTAATTAGCCCTGCTGGAGATCAGATGATAGCTGTCAGCTCTGGGTACTAGAGTCCAGGGTGAGGTTAATCACACCTCCACACAGCCTCCCCAGCAGCCTGAGCTTCGAAGAAATGAGTATCAATGAATGCTGTCCCGCTGAATCTGCCCCGAGAACAGCGGGCTCCAGATGGGATTAGACACACACATTGTTTAACCTGGGAACAAAGGGCACGATTTGGAAAACTACTTGTCAAGGTGTCTTCAAAAATTAGCACAGTACATGCGCTGCACTGCCAGAGGGGCTGCTTCTCCTCCCGTCTGCAGGCCCGTGTGAAATCCTTGCGATGGGATTCTGAGCCCTAGGGAAACACTGGCTTTCAACATTTGTTACAAGCTTGAAACTCAGCTCAGCATCATCAAAATGTGTGAAGAACTTTCAAGGAAACACGGGCTGACTTACGGCTATGGCACTGGAACAACTGAAATTGGCTCTGGCTGATCTTTGCTCTCAGCGAGAAGCTGACGCCAGACAAACCCATCCCGTGACAGCCAGAGCCGTGCTCAGACACAAACCATCCCCAGCGAGGAACACGCTTCTCTTCATCACAGAAAGTGCAGAGCAATCCCATTAACTACACTGGGTTAAATCTGGATTTTCAGTGGCAGGAACGAGATCCCATCATTAACACAAGTTGTATGTGTGGGTGCATGTGAGACCGACTTTTTCTTTTAGTGACAGTCAAGTGCAATTAATATAATGCTCACAGACAATGCATAAAATATAGTTTAGTACCATCCGTTGTGCCTTTAGAAGCCTACTCACGAGGGCAAATGATACTTCCCTTCATTACTGAAGTTTCACTTCTCCCTCTCTGCCTTTTAGTGGGATGAAATGGAGCATGTAATGGAACGTCATATTCATAGATTTCATTTTGGTATCAGCTCCAGGTCTGCACAAAATCTCAAACACTACAACAGCTTTCACACGCTCACAAATGCTCAAAGAAATTGCTGAGGGCACTCAAATCCCAAAGTCTAAAGAAGATGCCCTAAATTTACTCAAACAAAACTCCTTTACAGCTGCAAAATCCATTACAGGGAACAAGTAATCACATTATTTTTAATAGTTATTATATGGAACAGATTATTTAAGTTGGGAGAAAATATCAGCTTTGTATAATACCCACCTGCTCTAAATACACAGTTACACTTTTAACTAAAATTGAAGAGCCGTTAAAGCCACTTTCTGTAGGTGCTTAGGTTTCTAATTTGCAATTAAATTAATTGGATTTGAATGCCTAAATTGATTCGGAAATCAGGCTTATCATCCAATAACCAGTTAAACAGGACGATGCTGCAGACCAGGGCTGAAGCAGGAGAGCTGCTCAGCGTTTCTGTGGGCAGCTGGTGGGCGAGGCCAACGGCACTGGTGTGTGCTAGGAGCAAGCACAGCAGCCAGGCCAGTGCCAGGAAAGGCAACAGCCCGGAGCCCGTCACACGCCTGGGGCACGAGGACTGGCACAGGGCATCCCTTCTGGCAGGAAACTGCACCCGGGTAACTCCCCGTGTTCTGCCACCTCGAGCACTTTTCGGATGGTTTTGACTGGTTTACCCTCCTTAAGGACTGCGTAATTATTTTACATAACTGCAAAGAGAGAAAGTACAGGGGCAGCCAAAAGTCACCATCCTAAAAGGAATGCAAAATGGTCCAGACAGTGAATAAAAGAGAAGAAATCTTCAGTCAACTGACCTGCACAGACTCTGTTATATAAGAAATCTGAAAATATTTCTAAATCCTTCCTCACTCAGCCACTGATATTTTTTCATGACAGAATTTTGTATGGGCTGTGATTAAGTGAAATTTAACAGGGGTGATTTCTGGAGAGTCTGTGCTCTGTCCTAGTTAGGGTTATGTATGTTATTATCACCATAATGGTGATGCTTATACATTACATTTTACGTCTCAAAGCATTCTTCAGGGATTTAGCATAAATGCTCTTTATCTGTCAAGGTAATTCAGAGCCATTACACACCTTTTGTGCGTGTCTCTGCTGAGACAGATCAAATAAATGACGTGCCAGGGCCCACAATGGCACGGGGATGTCACAGCTGAAAGCACCTGCCAGAGCCCACGCTAGCACCAGCACATTTCAATGCAGCACCTCAGAAACCATCCGAGGGGTTATCCAATTGTTATCCCATCTTATTAAGGAAGAAATGAAAACCAAGTGTCACACACTGTGTGCAGGCTGAGCCCTTATTAGAATCTGCAGTGCCTGAAATCCCATCCCGGGTTTAACCTTTAGAGCATGATTCCTTCCTTCATTACGACGAAGGCAGAGCAGGACAGCACTAAAATTTCAGGTTCATTATGGCCTTTCAACCCCGGTCTTCCTAACACATGAAGACTCCCCTTTTCCTGCACAGATGCATGTCCAGAATCACCCCTTGTTCTTCCAATTGCCTCTGAGACCTCCAGGAATCCTGCAAGTATTCCATGGGTAATGTTCAGGATACTTCAGATCTGACCAGCAGTTTCCCTGTTAACGCCAGAACATGAGGCTCATCCTCAGCAAATACTGACACAGTCCTTGGATTTGAGCACATTTAAATCAGTTGAAAATGTCTTGCCACAGGTATTTTTATTTCAGCAAGACCAACCCTTCCACACCCAATACAACACCTGGATAGTCCTGCAAATGACATGCAGAAGCAAAGTCATTTAGCGGCTGTGCTGTATCTGAAATAATACAGAAAAGTCCTAAATCGGGCTGAGCAGACAGTCATTGCATGGCATTGTGTAACTTTTTACTGCACGGTAGCAAAGCAGCACAGAGCTTTGTGCCATGATCTGGAGGACGGCTCAGAGCTGGCACCAAGAGCTAGGAACACCTCACCTCATCAGAGACAGTGGCAGACGGTCACTGCAACTGCAGAACACACTGGGAACGTTTTCAGAGGAAGATCAGCAATTGATAATCATTAATGCAAGCTCCTGTTTTGGAGACAGGTGTTAGTGGATGATCTGAGCCCAGTTTAGCTCTCGTCTCTCAGTGTACCATCGTGTGCTGCCAGGGCTGCTGTGCGGCCGTAGCCCAGGGGAAGGAAGCAGGGAACTCATTTCCCTTGGCATTGTCTGAGTCCTCCCTCTGCACATTTTCCCCAGAGATAAACCAGTCTCTTCTCGCGGGGATGACGGAGCATTTCTCAAAAGCAGGGTTCAGGGTGCCGTGAGGAGGCGTTGGACAGCAGCCAGAAGCCCCTCGATGCCCTCTGCAAGTCCAGGGGTTTGGACAGTGCCGCAGGGGTGTCTCCCACCGCACCGATCTCACGCTCAGAAACAGCTGAGGCACCGGGAAAATCTTCACCAGCGCTCCCCAGCACCTCCCCTGAGGGATCCACAGGCACAGGGATGGGACCGGCCTCTTCCAGGGGTGGGAATGATGCTCAGGCCAATGCTGTGCCAGCACGGGGACGCCTGTGCCAGCCTCGGTGCCACTGAAACCAGCACTCACCAGCAGCAAGCGCTCCTGGCCGCGCCTCAGCCTCTGCTCCTGATTCCTGCTCCGGACCCACTCCTTCCCAGTGCTGCCACTGCGAGCATCCCAAACGAGCTCAGCCAGGGAGCAGGGAGCTGAGCAGGCAGACAGCTCATTCACAAAATTTAAAAAAAATTAAAAATTGATTCATTTTCACTCAGCTGCACTCCTGGGCAGCAGAGACAGGGACAGCAGCTCCGTGTGAGCTTTGAACGGTCACAGAATTGCACCTTAGCAGTGCTCCAGCACATTAGGGACGTTCATCAGCCCCTTCTGGGTTCAGCAAATGATTAAATTTGCTCACTGGGATCCCCTTGGCATTACTGTTCGGATGTTCTTTAGATTTTGCCTCATTCTTTTTGTGGATATAGACACATTCCTCCCTATAAAAGAAGAGAAATACCCACAGAAAGAGATTATCATCCCTGGCTCTACAAGAACTCATATTTTTTCCCATGAAGCACAAAAAACCCAGATTCCTGGGTATCTTCTGTAGAATTTTGAAGAAGCCTCAATTCTGAAATAATCTAGATTTTTTTTTTCCATTACAGGGAAGGTTTTCATCTTATAAGCTCATGGCCTTTCAGAAATACAAAGGAAGTGCAGGCAACAGTGACTGTGGCAGTCCCACTGGGGTTTTCAGTATGGATGACCACAAAAAGGAAAATAACACCACAGAAACCTTGTTACTTCCCAAGATTCACATCAGAATGATGAATTGGCAGAATATGAAAGAGACAAATCCAGTAACTTCAACAGCTTTAGGTGAGTTTCAGTGAATTCCTGGGAGATGCAAGTCTGTTGTATCGGTTCCACATTCAGAATTCATCTTTGCCACGTCTGTTTTTCATACCACAGAGAGATTAAAATTGTGCCCTCTCCCTTTATAACCACCACCAGCAGCACATGAACTGAACTCTGCAGTTATTACTACAACTTTTAGCTTTGACAGCGCATTTTTCTGAGTTTGCCCTGTATCCTGATTACTAGAGCAGAGCAGAAAAAGCGTTTTCATTTTTAAAGTTGCTCCATTCTAAGGTGAAAAGGTCAGATAGATTCCGGTGTCAGGAATACCGAAACTGAGCTGAAATGACAGGACACGATTTCATCATTTTCTATCAAAATGAAATGTTTAGACATTGCAGAAAATAAAAACATACATTTGCTGACTTAAATCAAGATTGTTTCCAAGATAGATCAAAATTTTTTTGGGATGGAATAAGGCAGTTCAGCTGGTGAGAGAAATCACATTATACTATGGAAAATCATGGCACGAACTCGATCTTCACCGAACTCTCAAGGCACAGATTTATAAATTATGGTCTCTATTATATACATAAAATATTGCACGTTCTGGTGAGCCAGTCTAACAGATCGCCGCTTCTCAGCCAGGGCCTTGCTCTTCCCTGCTCTGCCCGCTTTGCGCTGTCCCCGGCGCAGGCTGACTCCTGCTCTCCCTGAGCCCCGGAGCCAGCACAGGCGAGCGCTCGGCTCCCCGTGCGACCCGCTCGGGTCTGAGGCTCCCTCAGCCAAGCTCAGCGTCTCAGCTCACTCTCGGCTGGGCTTAAACCTGACAGGTCAGCGGCAAACTCTCGGCTGGGTTTAAACCTGACAGGTCAGCGGCAAACTCTCAGTTGGGCTTAAACCTGACAGATCACCGGCAAACTCGCGGCTGGGTTTAAACCTGACAGGTCACCGGCAAACTCGCGGCTGGGTTTAAACCTGACAGGTCACCGGCAAACTCGCGGCTGGGTTTAAACCTGACAGGTCACCGGCAAACTCGCGGCTGGGTTTAAACCTGACAGGTCACCGGCAAACTCGCGGCTGGGTTTAAACCTGACAGGTCACCGGCAAACTCGCGGCTGGGTTTAAACCTGACAGGTCACCGGCAAACTCGCGGCTGGGTTTAAACCTGACAGGTCACCGGCAAACTCGCGGCTGGGTTTAAACCTGACAGGTCACCGGCAAACTCGCGGCTGGGTTTAAACCTGACAGGTCACCGGCAAACTCGCGGCTGGGTTTAAACCTGACAGGTCACCGGCAAACTCGCGGCTGGGTTTAAACCTGACAGGTCACCGGCAAACTCGCGGCTGGGTTTAAACCTGACAGGTCACCGGCAAACTCGCGGCTGGGTTTAAACCTGACAGGTCAGCGGCAAACTCCCGGCTCTGGGATAACTCCGGGATCCGGGATAACTCCAGGCTCTGGGATATCTCCCGGTTCTGGGATATCTCCCGGCCTGTGCAAAGGATGCCAGCAGCAACACGCCTCCTTTCACCCCCCGAGCCCCAGGAGCTGATTTGCACCCCAGGCAAAAGCCCACCTGCCTCCCCCGGCAGCCCTGCCCCAGCTCCAGCAGCACCAGGTGCTCTGGAGGAAATCGGCTGCAGGTGTTTTGTTGGAAAAGCACACAGGTTTGGATAACACAGAGATTTTGGATGCAGCCCTCTAGGAAATACGCAGCACAACACAGAAAAGGGACAGAGGAACTGAATCCTGTTCCCAGTGCTGGCACCAGTCACTGTGTGACTTCTGGCAGGTGGCTTCTGAACAGGGCTGAGAACACTGGAACCTTCAGGTGTCCGATCAAACAAAAGGGACGTAAAGGTGTTTTCGTTTCAGGGTAACCCAAATGCAGATTTTCAATTAACTCATCAAACTGAAAACCCAGAGCACTGGGAAGTGTTGCTTTGGAAATTTCCAGGCTTTGTTGAGCCTTGAAAAAAATATGGCCATTTTGAAATGGAAATGTCTTTTCAAAATGAAAGATTAAAAGAAGCTGATTTTCTTCTCTCCTCCTTCTTGATTTAAATCATCTGGAGAGTTTATGCCTCACTAATAACTCAGCAAAAATAAATTCTGCTCGAAAATCTCTCATTTTTTTCCAATTACACCTGACATCTACAAATGGTCAGTACTTTACAGCACTTTGAAATTTACACCTTAACTTTTCTGTGTCTCACAGTCCTCATTTGTGAAACAGAGTCTGTAACATGCCTCTGGTTTTTGGTGTGGTTACTCTGCCATGCTGGACCAAATAATTCCTGATAATAATTTCTCAATAAAAATATTGTTTCAATGGACTAAATTCTGCTCTGACATATTCAACCAAGTTCAGGTAGGTGCAGTTTGGCACAGAATGAGTCACTGCAGAGTTTGGACCCGCTCTTTAAAGTTCTTTGAAGTCTCAGATGAAAGAAGTGAGTAATAAATGTGGACCCTGAAATGAAAAGAAGAATGAGGTGTCCTCATTCTGCAAGGAAAATGAGCTTAACCTCATCATTAATCAACACCAAAAACCCAGGAATAAAAGCTAAGCCACGAAGACATAATCAATCTGTTAGATGCTACTTGACAGATGCATTGAAAAACAGCAACAGTAAAGACCCAAAGAAATGTAATCTTAATCTTTATATTTCAATGGGCATCTTAAGCAGATTTTTGTTCCATTTTCTATTCACTGCTGTAATGCCCAGAGAACAGAAACTCTAATTACCGCTGCATGCTGAAGGCTGGCCAGTAATTATCTATCTTTATCTTCATTAGGTGCCTGTGAACAAGGCTGGGTCCGAGACAGAGCAGGTAAACTCGAAACTCGGAGCCACATTTTCAATTAAGAGCTCACTTTAAACCAGCAACTCATTTCAGCTCTGCAGAAACCTCTCTGCTGCTGCAGGAGGGGGTGCAGGAGCCCAGAGCGTCCTGATCTCTGAAGGTGACAGCCTGGTCTGACACGGGGCTGTCATTAACCCCATTGTTATGGTGTATGTCTGTGAATGGCATTCAACACACAGGCACTGATTGGTATATTTATGTCCCTGCAGCAATGACTACAACTTCAGAAAGCAAAACTGATTTTTTCCATGTCTTCCAAATGACGTATTTGCTTTCAAAATCTTTTTTTCTGATTCACCAAAAAAATTAAATAGTAGATGAGTGAGTTAGTAAGGACTTAGTCCATTAACTCCCACAACATAAGGACCCCAAATAATCTCTTTCTGTTTTTAAATCTAGATTAAGTCCAACAATTTGCTATATTTGGCAGATTTACCAGATCCAAAAGGGCTTCATAGAAAAAAAAACCAAAACCCTAGAGGTTCTTAATAATACAGCCAGAAAGACACGTTTAATCAGAAGATACCAACATGGTGGCTAATCAGATAAATCAGAACACTGAGAAGATTCTAAAAGAGAAGCATAAAAAAATACTAGACATTGAAATTGCTGGGGTTCATCTCATGTATGAGAAATTACCATGAAGAAATTATTTAAAACAAGTCCAATGAGCACAAAAATTGCAAATTTTTTTTTGCCAGAAAAGATCTTTAGAGATAGCTGAAGAAAGACCACTTACACCCTGCCCAGCTCTACTCTTCACTTATTCCACCCCGAGCTGTCACTGTCCCTGTGACAAGAAGCCACCAATGTGGGTATGTCTCAAACTTCCAGCAGTTCCCCTATGCCAGTAACAGGAATCTGTTCACCTGTGCCTACAGAGGCACGGAATTCCCCCTGGGAAGGGCGGTTGTGAGGTGCTGGGGCTCAGGGAGGCTTTGGGGCCGCACACGACCCTGAGCTGCTGGAACCCAAAGCCAAAGGGGCCGGGGTGAGAGGCAGAACCCCCGGGATCCAGGCAGCTCTGGGCAAGGCAAATCTCCCAGAGGCCAGGTCCTCTATAAGGAGCAGTGCACAGGAGATAATGGGATTCCCAGCAGCTGGGAGGGTGGCCTGGAGGGTTTGTGATCATTTTTTGACATGCTGGTTACCTGAAAAAAATTTAAATTTTATTTGTGGCCACATCTCTTGTTTTCTCTTCCCAAGTGACAGCCTCAGAGGAGTTTGTGGAAAGATAAAAGCTGCTGCAGACAGCCAACTTTTGTGTGACCGTGCTGGAATCCTCTTACCTGCCACCATCACCACTGCTGAGCAGCTCCTTCCACTTAATCATTCACCAAGCAGATAGAAAAGTGCAGGATTCCTTACAAGATTTTAGCAGTAATATTGGTACTTGCTGAAAGCCTCCAAGAAACACCGATTTCTTGAGGCTCCAGTCTGGCCCTCCAATTTCAGTAACCAAAAGGAACTTAAAGGAACAAAAAGAGCTCCTGTGAGCTCCCACCTCACGCTGGCCAGGACACACCCTGAGGCACACCTGCGAGCAGCAGTACAGCCGCCAGCATTCCTGGACCTGCACAGCCCACGGAACTGCGAAGGCAAAGCGAGGGTCAGCGCTGAAAGTACTTCCAAAGTGGGAAGCGTCAGACAATCCCGAGTGTTTGACGGGCGGGATGGAAACCTGTGGGTTTGTGTTTGGTTTGTTGCTTCACTGACCCGAGCTGTACAGCAGTAACAGCAGTAAGAAATCTCGGTGTTCCAGCAGGAGAGCAGTTAGGAAAATGCAAGATCTCCTTCCATTAGAGAACAGCAGGGTTCTGCAGGGCCTGTGCCTTTGTGTGACTGTGACGGAGCAGTCTGACCCTACCTTAACGACGTCCTCATCCGATGATCTGCACTCCACAGACTCCATGAGATCAGTCACGGTCCCATCCTCTTCCACGGAAACCACTCTGACAGGGACAGCTACTGTTTTCCCTGTGAGAATAGCTGTATTCAGGATCTCTGCTTCCTAAGAGAAAAGAGAAGAAAAAGGTCATTTAATATCTCTTTTTTGCTATTAATTCATTAGTACCACCTAGGTTCAGCTTTACTTTAATTCCTAATGGCTACAGCAAGAACTGTTCCAAGTGCAGCAGGCAGGAAGGACACATTTCCTCCCTCCGACCCTGGAACCAAAGTCCCAGCTGTGATTCAGGGCTGCTGAGATATTTGCTGTGCCCTAATTGGTATTTCCTGACTGCTCACCGAGTGCCAGAGCAGCCCGACACCCGGGGAGTGACCTGCACCACACGCACCAACGCACCCTGCACGTGGCAGCAGGGATGTCTCCAGCCTGAGCAGCATGCTAAGTATCTTCCTTATCCCATAAAAATGTCTCAAGTCTTACCCACAAATCTGTTTTCTGGAAGGTTTCCTACAAACACTGACTCTGTGCCTGGGATGCACCTTTGCCCGGACCCCCTGCCCGGCCGTGCACACGGACACAGCTCAGGGGCAGGATTTAAGCTGCTCGTGGGGATGCAGCCTTGGCAAAGCCGGAACCTCAGAGCCTGTAGACAGAGCCACGGCCTCTCCTGACAGGTAACGTGCCTTCCCTTGCTCTGCCTCCAGCGGAACCAGTTTAAGACTCGGGTCCTGGGTAAATCACTGCGCACCACAGGACGGTCTGGAATCAGACCCTCTTCAGTTTTCTAGGATTTATCCTGGCTCTTGTTGGCAATGATGGGCAAGCACTCACCCACAACCCTTTCTCTACCTTTTCAGGAGGTTTGTGCAAACGCAGCCTCTCTCAGGCAGAGCAGGGATGCTGAGCAGCCTGGGCTCCTCAGACAAAATGAGCTCTGTGGTGACCGGTGCCTGTGGCACGTCACTCTTGTGAGGATTACTGCAAAACACACTCCTCCCGTTTGATTTACCACTTCTTATTTAAAAGTGCTGACTTCTGGTTATCTGAAGAGCATCAGACTAAACAGAGCTCTTTGTCACCTGGGTGTCACCTGTGTTGTTGGCTCCACAGAATCGCTGACCTCTGCCAGGACACCCAGAGCTCAAATTGCTGCCCGAGTCCTTCCACCTCTAATTGCAAGATGCTGCTCATTTCTGGAAAGCTCTCTGAGCCTTTCAGAGCTGTGCCTGTGAAGCCTGGACCATCGTGTAGAACAAGAGGCTCTTGATTTCAGCTGGCTCTTGTGCAATAAAGGCTTCCAAAGCCCCCCAAGTGCTAAATTCTCATTTTCTAAATAGCTCCCACTATGAGCTCTGAGACTGACCTGATTTTACTCCTGGAAGACAGCGAAGTGGGAGATTGGAACCAAGTTACCAGAAGATGATGACTGCTCCTACTGCCTCTTGGGCTAAAGCTGAGATTTTTCTCCTCTAAAGTATTCAGATCAAAAAGACCTTTTCCTCTTACTTAAAGAAACAGACACACTTTATTCAGACTCAAAGCAATATTTAAAGAAAAAAAACCCTCCTGGTCACTTGATAGCTGCTTTGCTAAGGTTGCCCCATCCTCACCATGATCTTTAGGGAAGGGAGAAAGAGGATTTCACAAAAAGAGAACTTGAGAAGAAAATCCTCTCCCTCCCTCAGCACAAAAGCCCTTCAGATAATTTGAAATTATAATTCATACAGAGGTGAGACTATCTGCTTGTACAGTAAGGTCTGTCTTGAGCATACATTTGTTCTCAGTGCAGAACATATTGCTCAGGCAACAGAGTTCTCAGATTTGCAATGAAATTTCCAGGTTCTTTGATTTTTCTCCCACATCTGGGCTTTGCACCCACGTTACTGTACACAGGTTACTCAGAAACATTTGCTGCTCTCCTGTAGGCTCCACAGAGCTGCAAATGGGGGCAGCTTGAGAGAACAGTCGCTGTTAGGCGTCCACTGTAATTACAGAACCAGGTGTTAGCTCCTGGTGTTAGTGGGTTTGCAAACACCTGGGCACGAATCTCATTTCACTGGGACTGTTCAGGGCCACACCAGCTACCGAGCTGCTCACACCTTGCACCGAGCTGCTCACGCCTTGCACCGAGCTGCAAAGAGCCGCTCCCCCAGGCAGGAACAGCTCCCTCCCTCCCGTGGACCCATTACAGTGTGACCCTTGCAATTATAATTTATAAGGCAAAAGGAAGTTTAATAACCAAGCCTTTGAAACAGTGTGATTAATGAGGTCTGCTTACCAAAGGCAAATGCAATTTCCCCTGGTAAGAGCCAGTACCTGAGAATGGTTCTCAAAAGCTCCATGAGTTTGAGTCTGGGAGTTCCCCAGTGCTAGCTCTGGCTGTTCTGAACACGGAGCGCATCCTAAGGCAGCTGCTCCCCTGTGCAGCCAGGCTGCGTGCGGCCCCGGCTGCCCCGCTGCCCTGCAGCACATCTGATCCGCAGGGACTGCGGCCAGCCAGGGCTGCCCAGCTCAGTCCTGCCCCAGAGCCCGGGGGGCTGCAGCCTGGCGGCTCCGTGCGTAACCCAGCTGGGAATAACCACAGCAGCTCCCAAGGGCGCTCACGAGCAGGAGACGAGCACATCCCTACCTGACTGAGGCACGGAAGCAAACACATCTCGTCTCTATCTGAAATCAAAGATCCCGGAATCAAAGTTTTGTAGCTTTGTCTGGATCCACCATGCCCCAGATCCATGTTCAGAAACAGAGTTTTCAGAACTGTGCGTGGTCTGTAGCGCTGCGAGGAGCAGCACGTGATGGTGCTGCTGCTTCTCAGACAACCATCAACATCTCCAAAACAATCTTCGTCCCCTCTCTCTCCCCAAGAAATGAGGGAGGTGACAGGCAAGAAGGAACGCCAGGAGCTCACACAAATGGCTGAGGTGGTTCTCTGGCTTTCTACCGACAGCTGCTTGTTCTGAGTCAGGAGAACAAATCCACCCAGCAGGGCTCTGCAGCAGAAGGAGAGCAGAGCAAGCTGGTACTGGGCTGGCACTGGGCTGGCACTGGGCTGGAACGGAGCTAGAACTGGGCTGGCACTGGGCTGGTGCTGGGCTGGCTCTGGGCTGGCTCTGGGCTGGTGCTGGGCTGGAACTGAGCTGGAACTGAGCTGGAACTGGGCTAGCACTGAACTGGTGCTGGGCTGGTGCTGGGCTGGTGCTGGGCTGGCACTCAGCTGGCACTGGCCTGCCCTGCCATCACGGAGCTGTGTATTCTGCAGACACTTCTGTACCTCCACATGGAAGGACTCGGAGGATGATTTCTTTAGGCACCTGGTTTGCATCTGATGCCTTAGGATTTCAGCTTATATATTTTCATGTATCTGTAATCCTGCCGTTCTTTAGTGTGTAACTCTGAGCGCCATACAGAGTGTGAGCAACTGCTTTTCCCATTTTGGTCAGACACAACAATTCCTCTCCAGGCCTGGGAATCAAGGACACCTCCCTGTCTCAGGCCCCGAGAAATGGAAACAAAAGTAAGTTGGGGGGAGCAAACTAAGAGAATGGGACTGCACTGCCTGAAGCTGGAATTGGACAATGAACCTCTGATTGCAAATGGACAGAACTTCTATCTGTCCCAAAAACGTGTGGCTGTGTCCATCCTGGGTGCAGTCTCTGTGAGACTCCTGCACTGCCCAAGGTGCACCCTGGGAAGGCCTTTCCATAAATCCCTGCCCTTTATCCTTTCACTGTGTGCAGCCTCTGCTCCAGGGCAGCCTCTCCAAGGCATCACATCTCACCCCTAAACAGAGAGGAATAATAACCATTTACACCACCTTACACTGCAGGGGCAGAGTAAAATGCTCCTTCAGGCATTTGTTTAATGGCCAGAAAGGGCTTAACGTTCCCCTGGTGAAAGCATATGAAAATTACTTCATTTTGAGGAAACGAACATGATACTTATTTAGCTACACTGAGATTTATAGTTCAGAGCCTCAGCATGTAAAAGCTATAAATCTCAATAGTTACTAATTTAAAACTGTTGCTTTTTGCTGCTTGAGTGAAAAAGGAATCTCCTGAAGAAATATTATGTTCTTTATCTATAACTAACATAGATTACAGCAGATAGGATGTCAGGGCACTTCGGGATGGGAATAGTTCTGCTTTTGCAAAGCTATAGCCAAATAGTCTCTGTTAAAAGTTGATTCCCTCAGCAGCTATTAAAAAGATGCTGAACTTTCTCTAACTATTAACACAGCATATCTCTATAATTCACTTACACTGAGCCCCTCCAATAATAAAATGAAATAATAATCAGAGAAAAACATGTCTCTTCATGTATTAGAAATGGAAGACCAGGTAATCTTTATTCTGAAATTGCTACCCCGGTAAATAAATAGTAATACTTTAAAGAAGATGCTGGAGTGAGTGTTCTTTGCTTACTGAAGAGATTCATATTAAATAACTGAGCATATTAAGCCCTCCAGCAGAAACATATTCAGAAGATGTACACAGTAAGCATCAATTTAAGTTGAAATGCAGAAGTGAATACCTATTAGTTTTTTTCGATTTTAATAGGTAGCTCCCCTGAAATTTAATTTCCCTTCGGACATTTTGTGCCTCAGCTTTCCCAGGGTGAAAAAAAAGGACTTTAACAATATCTTCCTAAATCTTTCTGAATTTCTGTTTCTGCCCTCCGTTGTCTGTGTATACACAGTATTTCCTAATGTCTGTGTGTGTATGTGTACAGATATGTACTTTTTAAAGAAATAAATGCATGGCTAACTCATGCTTAGCTTTGATCCAGCTGCAGCTGGACTCCCCTCTCAGCTCAGCACACAAGGGGGTCCTCCCTGGACCTCATGACTGCATGGCAGGCTCTCTGACAGTTTTGTCCGAGCCCCTCTGTAAATACTCGTGAGCTCCTTGCCACTGAACCCTGTCCACGTCTGCCGCTGGATTTTGGTAACTTTGTTAACAACTTTGTTAACTCACTGCCTTAATTATCAGTAAAATGAATCGTTGCTTTCCTCTTGCAAGTGAAGTGCCCCATTCCAGAGGGGGAACTCACACCCTCCAGGAGGAGAAGTCTTGTCCTACTGCAAGGCACAGAGAAGAACAGGTTAGAAACTGCCCGTGACACTGTAATTCATGTTCTAGAAGCACAGCAGATCTCCAGAGACCTTCTTCGTTGCAGCAGTGGGATACATCTTTACAGGCCAAAGATCTACTTTCAGAAACCAAGCATGTTCCTCTCTGGTTTCAATAGGTATTTTGGCTTTTGAGTTATGTCCAGGAAGAGAACAAACCCCTGAAATCTCCTGAAGTCCAGAGCATGCCACAAACGAGAAGGAATAGCTGCCTGCAAATCCCTCCCATTTGGCATTCCTTAACATTCTCTGTTTTCTTCTTTTTTATGTATTTTCAATTAATCAGCATTAATCCAGGGAACCACCTTGAATCTCTTCACTATTTAGTTAAAAAAAGACCCAGATTTGCCTGCTCTTCAGCTAGCAGCCATCTTGCTCATATCAGAGGATCCATGCTTCAGCCATGCATAACTAATTTCAAATCTTATTTAGCATCAAGTCTCAGAATTAAGCAGCTAAGTGACAGCTGTTTAATTAACTCCTTAAGCTGATTAGAAAGCATTACAGAAATCCCCCCAAGGAAGAGTTTATAACTGTCAAGAGAGCCTAAGGCCATGTTAATGCTTCTGTTTAAATTTAGAAAGCTTCTAAACCAATAAAGTCTAAATGCTTGACATTCTCATGGATGTGGTCAAACTCGGCTTTTTTCCTCCTGTTACCACTGCAAGGGTAGGAAACAAAACCAGCGACAGAGAGGGGATTTGAAAAGTCAGGAAGCAGCAGCTGAACAATGAAGCTGAGAGCTGCATCCCTCCACAGGAACCAGCCCTCGATTATTCGGGATTAGTTCTTTACTGGAGCGGAGCTGAGCTTGCACCTGGAATGCAGAGTCATCTCCCAGCCCGTGGCTGCAAGGAAAAAGGGTTTGTTCATCGGTTCTTAAAACCTAAATCCACCTTTAATGATAAGATTATGGCAGCTGAAGAGCAAGTTTTAGAAGCAGCTGGTGGGGCTAGATACAAGGTGGTGCAGAGAAACCAAAATTGCTCCAAAGCAGATTTCCTCGCCTGTAGTACATTATTGTCAGCTCTGGGCTTGCAAACAGCCTGAAATATACAGAATATAATTCTGATTTCCTTATTTCTCCTGTTGTTTCCAGATTCTTTAGGATGCACTGGAAAAAATATTGAAAAATCAGCTGCAATTCTTCTGTGTCCAAAAGAATAAAGGAACAGTGGCCAGAAATAACCCAAATTAATTTGTGAGACCTTTAATATAAACAGAAGACTTGAAAGCACAAGTTGAAATACTGCAAGTATGAGAAACGGTGGTGAAACCTGAATGGGAAAATGTGAGAAGACTGACATGAACTTCAAGGTTAAATGTTTGGTTTAATGTGGGCACCTTTCATCATGCAGAATGAAATCTGAAGTCTCTGGGAATGGGAGAGGAGGGGGATGTAAGCAAATTAATCACATTTCATTCAAGCACTTGCTACTTAATCAGTTTCCTCTTGTCCCCAGTACAGGCAGCAGAGCACCACGGTCAGATGTGCTGGCACAGGGTTAAAAAGGAGCAGCCACAGAAACCCAAATGCACGTTTCTCTGAACAGATCTACCTGCTGACTCCTGCTCTTCCACACAGCTGCTAGAGAGGCGAAAATGGATTTTTTTAATGCAAAATATGATTACAAACCCGTTGTTTAGAAAGGAGTGGGTGGCAGAATCAATGCTTGAATATATTTTTCATCCTTTCTTCCTCAGCCTGTGATTCCTTGAATAGTTTAGACTCCATGTGATGGGGGGTGACACCTCCAGCCACGCTCTCACTCCTCACCGGGGCAGAACCAAGGGAGGGGGCAGATGTGGCAAGGACGAGCGGTGAAACAAAACCCCACACACATACAAAGCCCAGCAATCACAATTTTCCACTTAGAAAACTGAGAACAGCCAATGGCTGGATTGTGCTGTAGGGAAAAAGCAACATGGGATAATCAGAGAGACTGTCTGCCCCTCCTACTGTCACATACAAGGCATTCAGGAAAAATACCTAATTATATTTAATCTCAGATTTAACTTTTGCAAAGCCTTTAAGCTATTTTATATTCTTACTAATGAACTTTCATCTCGGTGTAGATAGACTCCATCACTAAGGCTGGAGGAGGGGGTCAGGAAGAAAAGCTGAATATATACGACAGTGCATAGTAAATAGGGAGAGAAGGAGCAAAATGAGCGGCAGGTGGTACCAGGGGAAAGTGGGATCATTAGAAGATGACCAGCAGCGAGAGGTTTCTCATTACACAGCCTGTGATACTCAGCAAAAAGCTCAAGAAGGAAAGAAATGCATCTCAGAAGCCAAATCCAGGTGCTGCTGTACCTGCCCCAGTGGAGCCAGGCTGCTGCCCAGGCTGGAAATTCCCTGCTTTCACAGGGGTGTGATGTAAAGACAGGCAATCCCGGCTGTGGACACTGCCTATGACTGCAGGATGCAATTCCACATCTTTAAGTGATGAAAAAAGCCAGGAAAGAAATCATCTCACTCCCGGGGAGAGAAAAACACATTTGCCTGTTGTGTCCCTTTTCCTTACCTTTGTCTGTCTCGCGTGGCTCAGCTGGAATGGCTCAAAACAGGGATCTTTGTTTTGGTCTGTACCTGTGCAGTGTCCAGCCCGCAGTTCAGAGCCCAGGGCAGGCTGCTGAACCAGCTAAAAACAGGGAACAGCTACCAACAGTTCCCAGCTAAGGACAGGGAACAGCTACCAACAGGGAACAGCTTTCCTGCAGGGAAAACACGGCAACCACAGCAAACGCAGGAGCAAGGCCATGGCAGGGCTGCTGCCTCCTCCTTCGGGGCTCACTGCTATTTACAGCTCTGCTGCTGGGAGGAAGGCACCCAAGGATTTAAGGTCTCCAGCAGTGACTTCCCAGAGCAGGAGGGTGTCATTTTGAACCTGGGGTTTCTGTGTTTCTGGGAGCCAACAGGAGAGGGTAATGAGCTGTTCAGCACCGGCACAGCCTGTGGCGGTACCCGCAAAGCCACCAGGCTGTGCTGGGTCTCCTTCACGCTGACAGCTGGGGAGGCAAACCCTCCCATGGGACTTCACTTTTTTCCTAGCTGTAGAGGCAATGCAAATTTAATTTGTCCCGGGTTTAAGACGACAAAGTCCCTTTGATGTGTAACATTTAGGAATTGTGTTAGCATCCTTCCGGGGAGCCGTCCTGTGGTGCTTGGGTGGTTTGCAGTGCTAAGTAGGCTACCACCATCCCAGGGAGCTGTCATGTACCTTCACTGCTTATCAAAGTCAGCCCTGGGAAGCCTG
The DNA here is from genome assembly GCA_013398955.1 of Callaeas wilsoni. Taxonomy (NCBI): domain Eukaryota; kingdom Metazoa; phylum Chordata; class Aves; order Passeriformes; family Callaeidae; genus Callaeas; species Callaeas wilsoni. The sequence goes on from VWPU01010709.1 coordinate 30,551, forward strand.
AGAGTTGTCAGACTGTGGTTCTTCAGAGAAATTGCTAATTAATTCACAGGCCCCAAACTGTAACTTCACGAAGCTGTGCGTGCACACTTGATTTTGGTCTCTAGACAAGCTGCTTTAGCTGATAATCAACAAGGTTTGCTCTTAAAAGTAAACAAACAAACATATTTGGGGAGGATTTCCTCTCGGCTTTCCCTCAGCAGGCTGCCAGTGCTGTCAGACACCATCGCAGGAGGGACGGGCACAGCTGATGCTCACAGGAGACGTTCCGGAGGAGCAGAGCTGGAGCCCGGCCCAAGGTACGGGAAACACTGTGTCTGGTGCCACTCAGCTGCCGAGGCTGGGGACGCTGCTGGGGACATGTCATGCGAAATCAGCTAAAGCCAATCAGAATTTCACACACGGGGTCAGTGTCTCGGGGACTGATGTGCCGGCGAGGAGGATCCTTTGATGCCGGGGCTGCGGCTGGCAAGCCTAACGCAGAGGTTTGGTGCCTGCAGGGGTTTGGAGCTCTGCGAGGGGTGGGCTATGGGACACGATGTAGGATTTCCAGCAACAAAATGAAAGCTCTGGGATACCACTTCAAAGAAAAGATGCCAACGAGACTCTGGCAATGCAGTTTAGCAGAGTAAATATCTGGTGGGACGTGTAGCACAGCCAGCATGACGGGGGTCGGACTGACTGGAACAGCTCTGCCTTCATCGAGGGAAGCACTAAAAATCCCCAAACAAATCACTAGTCTTGTTTAATATGTTGTTGTTTTGGTTTTGGTTTTTTTTTCAAATTCTGTTTCTTTCACAGCTTGGTGCTGTCACTCCCAGGCTGTATTCCGAGCTGCACACGAATCCTTCCCATCTTCCACCCTGTGCTCACCCCGTGCGCTCCGTGGTCCAAAGGGAAGGCTACGGCCACAGCTGGGAAACCCTTTCCCCATCTGCCACACGGCTCCTGGGGCCTGGCCAACAACCTCAGAGCAACCCTTGGGACGCAGAAATACCCAGCAGAGAAATTTGACAGGTTTTATTTTGTCATTCTCTGCCTCCCAGAGCCAGAGAGCACCGGAATCTGCACAATTCCCCGGCCGCACACTCGCTGCTGTCCTGGGGGTGACGGGCAGGGGCACCCCGGGCTCGGTGCCACCAGGCACCCCCGACTGCCCTGCTCTGGCCACCAGAGGATTTCTGCACTGTCCCAGCCAGCAAGGGACAAGCTGGGAGAGCGCTGAGCCTGGGAAGGACAGGAGAGGTGGAGCAGGAAGGAATCCGAGGCAGAGAACAGGGGAAGGGAACAGGGAAGGACGAGGACCCACAGTTTCTCCAGGGAAGGCTGGCTGCTGACTAGAGAATCCACGGGTCCCACTTCCCTTTGCTGAAGGATGCAGGACTGGGGAACGTCTGTGCAATGCAGGACATGCAGCGAATGCTGCACTGGGTGCAGGGCACGGCTGGGAACAGAGGCTGCTGTTGCAGCAGAGCCCTCCCTGCTCCCACACTCCATTACCCATCCATTACCCATCCCCGCCTCCCACGGAATAACGCGTGGGAAGGAGCCGGGCTGTGCACACACCAGAACTACGGATACTACAGGTCAGGAACACAGGAACAAGTCACTGATCACAGAGCTGCATTAACTTCCTTGGAAAAGTATTGCTACATTCTGCTATCACAGAATGTCACAGGTGTAAGTGACAGGTGTAAATGACAGAGGTGTAAATGACGGAGGTATAAATGATGGGTGTTTGTGTTATTGGGGAACAGGGTTCCCGTAAAAGGCTTCCCCAGACTTGGACTGTGTGGGAATCAGGCCCCATCAGAGCCCTCTGAGAAATGCAAAAGAGCTGGAACAAAAGGAGAATTATTTTCTGAATAAGTTTCGATTTTCCTATTGTTTTACCAACAGACACATTCTCACCTGAAAACAGCTTCGGTGTAATCTCTAGCATGTGACCATACATCTGCTGAGCTCTGCCTGCCAGTGCTTTACACGGCTTTGGTTGTACTTGGAAGCCCTGCCGTGAATCATTCAATTAATTTCCACACCTCGGTGGCTCGGTCTCCGTGTGCCACACGCCTGCAGTGACCTCTGGAAGCCGAGTGCCGCGGCAGAGGCAGAGGCAGAGGCGGCATTCCCTAGGAACAGATCCCGCAGAGCTCGCCGGGCTCCTCACGCAGCATCCGCCTTGGGAGCTGTCCCTGGCCGGGCACGCAGTGCCACCGCCTCGCTGTCACCTCGCAGCCCGGGACCTTCTGTCCCCTCCTCCCAAGCTGCTCCATTAGCTCCTACCATTTTCCCAGCTTTTAGTGTCTAACAGTCACCTCTTCCACCGCACATCCTCGCTTTTGCTTTTTCCCGTGACGCCTGCAGAGCTGGGTACTTCACAGCCCTCTTTAACATTCAGCTCTGCCACGGTGATTACAGGATGCTGCAAATCTCCAGCAGACGCGTTTGTTCCTCTCCTCCCATCTCCCACAGCTTTGGTTTAACTCTGTGGGGTGAACCAAGACCCGTTAGGAAAGCAGGCAAATCAAGGTGCACATAGAACCATAAAGGTTGAAAGAGGCCTCTAAGATCAGTGAATTGATTTATCAGCACATTTATCAACTCTGACTTGATTTTCCCATCATTTTAGAAGTTCTGGTGCTGCTCTTGCAGATTTCCAGAGGGGAAAGCTGAGAAGCAGTGAGGGTACAAGCTGCCCAAGCCTCCACTGGCAAAGCCAGCAGCCATCCCTGGAGCTCTGCCATCCCATTTCCCTGCTGCACGCGGAAAATCCTGACAGCAGCATCGATGATGTACCAAATCTGGTGGCAAGACAAGGGGAAAATGACGCCGTGACGATGAGAAAACAGCAGGTTTGCAGGAATGAAATCTGCCCAAATGTGGCAATTAATGTAAACTCCCGAGGCAGAGCCACAGAGCAAGGACCAAACCAGGTTTTCACTTTTCTAAAGAGAAGAAAAAGGTTTATAAAGAAAAGAGAACTCGTGTTCTCCAGGTCACTGTGCAGAGGAGAAGTGACTAAATTGCCTGTTCCAACATTCCCTTCCAGACTGGCCTGGTAGTTCTCGTAGCACATTCGTATTTAGGAATGTCAAGCAATCAGCAGCCTGGGCTAAATTGGGACCATCACGGGGCTCTGGAAAGCTGCCTCCAACCCACCAATTCATTCATGAGCAGACTGAGGGCAGAGCAGCGGGGCAGCCTGCAGCCACGGGCTCTGCCGCGCTCGTAATTAGCTCTTCATCTGAGCTTTAAACAGAAACACAAAAATAAACAAAGGGGACGTTCAGAAAAAAGATGATGTTCCAGCTCCCATCTGGCAAATGGGGCCAAAGTCTGCTCTGAGACATGTGACCACGACCTTCGTGAGGACATCGTGATGGCCAGGACAGAATTTGGGTCACAGTACGTCCTTAGAAAAAATCCACGGCAGTGACTGGTGAGGACACTGGTCCCTGCCCACAGAGGCTGCGCCTCCTGCCCGAGCGGCTAAACTCATCACCCCTCTGCTGAGAGGGGCATTCACACCCTGCTTCGAGGCCAAAAGCCATTTATCCCCCTGTACTGTGCTTATAACACTGCCATCCCTGCAGCTGCGGAGCCAAAAACTTCAGCTCTTTGCATTTGGTCTTGGGAAGAAAATTATTATGATTTTTATTCTTTTTAATAGTACACAGCAACCACAATTTTATTTCTAACAGTCTCCCTAGTTACAAACTCCATGTTCATAGATGTATTTTTGTGCCTGGACTTCAGTGGCACTACTTACTTAGAACTTTTTCTCTGTAGCTGGTGACAACAATGCCAGGACTGCTGAGATATAAATGGGTGCAACTCTGCTGATGTCGCAGATATGCCAAGGAAGTGACCTGTACATCTGACTCACTTGCCACAGACAAATGCTATGGTAAAGGGCAGAATCAGAATCTGAATGAAGATAAAATATTTTTAGGTCTAGAAATAGGCTGAGAAAGAAAGCAGTGAGCCCGCAAGCTCTGCTTTGATCATTTAGCCTTTACAGATTTGTGACAAATTGTTTTTTCTGCATGAATCTGAACTGATACAGATTTACATGAGTAGTTAAAAAGTAATACCGATTGGGAAATAAAATCCCTAACAGCACCACAGAAAAGCAATAAAATTAAGAAGCGGTTAGACAGACAGAAGAATGCTTTACAATAGGAAAAAAAAAATAATAACAGAGAAAAAGAGCAGTTGGACACTTGTAAAGCTGGTTGTGGCAGGCTGAAAGCAGGGAATCCAAAAAGCCATTAGAAAAAAAGACATGAAGAATCTTGTAATAATATCCTGGGGAACATGCTTGCTTCAGATTCAATGCCTTTAAGACCATATTGTGTCTTCTGTGACTGTTGTTTAATGTCTAATCCTTCTGGAACGATTGGTAGAGAACTTGTGTTGGTGTCAGCCCAATGTCCTCAAGGAAATAAATCTGGACTTGACATCAAATTACATATCTTCCAGCCAGGACATCTGAAGTATTTTCCTAATCTGGTGTAAACAGAGATCTGCACCCAATAACGCTTTTGATGTCAGTGCAAGGGCAACAGCTTCATTTGCTTCCTCCAGCTTCTTCTCGTTTTAAATGTGAGGGAAAAACCCCTATGAATAAAGCCCGATGTTCAGAACGATTGGCTCCACAGTGGTTGTGAAGCTGTGACCCTGAAGAGCCCCGGGCTGCACCACTCACCCTGATAAATAAATGATCTGTGCTGCTGGAGGACTGCACGGGAGGCTGCTCCCAGGGGCGGACACCCCGCGAGGACTGGGACTCATTCTGATCTGCGGACTTCAACTGCACACCTCTCACTGCTCCTAATGACAGCAAATCGGATGGCCAAGAGCTCACCTGCCTTCCTGGCATGTGGGAGTCCACGAGCTGAAACAAACCCAACTGCAGCTACCTCAAGGTCTTTTGGGGTTTTTGTGGTTTTTTTTAAATTCTGAAAGTTAAGAAATACCTGCTTGAGGAATGAGATGACTTACTCAGAGGTAAGTTTACAGTTAGGAAGGAAGGGGAAGGTGAGGAGCCTTTCACTGCTAGCTGATAAAGCATTTGATCTGATCAATAACTGCCTGCAGACGTGGGCCTGGTGTGCCCATTTATCTCCTGTTTGCAGCTCTGGCAGGAGCCCAGCTCATAAATGGCTGCAGGGGCTCGGGACTGGTTTGTGACAAGCTTATTTATTGGGTTAAAAAGGAGGACAAAAACCCTTAAATGACAATAATAAATGCTTCTCCTTCAAGATACTGCCAGACACGCTGGACTGACATAATCTGACTTTTGCTTTTATTTGGTCAGGTTTTCCTCTTGGTTCAAAATTCACTGCAAGCTCGAGGCCCTGCAGCCAAAAGCTGGACAAAGCTCCTGACCTACCTTGGCAAAGGACAGCTTTGCTCAACAAAAGCCTCCTTTCCAAAGTCAGTTCCTGTGGTGGCTTGCTCTGACTTCAGTGAGACCCAGTTTGAGCTGAGCTGGTAACTGAGGATGAGTTTGATTCACCATCTCCCCATCATTCAGTGCTTTTTTTATCTTTCTGCTTTCTACTGCAGGAATTTCCCCCAATGCCCCCAGCATTTCAACTCCCTCATCACAAAAGGCAAATCATCCATTCTGATTTCCTTTTCTAACCTGCCTGAATTATTTCCTGTCCAGGACAACTGAGAAGGGCCCCACAGGGACCAAAAAGGTGAGGCAAGAAAAAGAGATGAGTGAGAGAGGCTACAAGAGAGATCCGAGAGAGGCTACAAGAGAGATCCATGAGAGGATCAGTGATCAGGTGAAACAGAACCAAGACCAGAGATTCACCGTCTTCCATCACAATTGGAAAAGGAAAATTATCAGAGGGCTCAAAACAAAGAGAAGACTATGTTTTTCCAAATAATGTAGCTGCATCAGGAAATCCATGGCTACGGAAAACAGGAATGTTTACATGGATTGACCTCCACTGCAATTTAAAGAGAAACCAAACTAATTAATGGGAGAAAGAACTGGATCCCACCTCTGGATCACAAATATGCTGAGCTGCACAGCAGGAATGAGCTTCCTTTGCTCTCACGTCATTCCTCTGGCACCTGCTCTCAGCCAGAGAGAGGAGCAAAGGATCAGAACAATCCTTGGACTTAGCCAGAGGGACTCTCTCAACAGAAACCCCACTCTATTTACTGAAACTGTACTATAAAAGAAGAATTAAAGCTTCTTCCCATTGAATTGTTCCTCTACTGTCCTGCTTTTAGGGAGGCAGTTTGCAGATAGACTTGAAGAATTGTACTGGTTAATGGAATGGATTTTGGCATTAGTGGAAAATATAAGCCCTCAATATCAAATATTAAATTATTCCTGATTAATTCTTTTATGGGCTCGGACTTGCAACTGATTTAATACTCCTGGATAATTACTTCTGTTATAACTGTGCCTTTGATTTTTAATTAACCATACAAAGTTTCTCATTCAAATCTCATATTACCTTTGTTAACAGTGTCAACTCTCTGTTTAGAGATTCTGCTCACATTAAACTGTATGCTGAGAAATTAAAATCTGCTTTTCCACGACTGTGTGAACAGATTCCATACGAGGCTTATTTATTCTACATAATTATCTACAAAAATATTGTTTCTGGTATCCTGAGCACTGCTGTCTGCCAAGTAACTCCTTTCTCTCAATAGCACTGCTCTCTCCTCCCCTCATCCCAGCTCACAGATTGGTACCACAGAATCCCAGACTGGTTTGAGCTGGAAGGGACCTCAGAGCTCCTCTCATTCCAGCCCCTGCCGTGGGTGGGGCACCTTCCACTATCCCAGGCTGCCCAAACAGTCAAAGCACAGCATTTTCACACTTGTGTGCCGTTACTCACCTAAATTCTTCTTTACAGATGTAATTAAGTGAATTCACTCCATTAAAATTCAATATAAGTGAGCTGCCTGGGAATTGCCTGCTGAGCAACTTCAGTGATCAGGCTCCCTGTAATTCAGAGTCCGGATATGAGTTTGGGTGTCACACTTGAACCGTTCACATCAGAATCCGATCCTTGCTTTGAAAATGTCAGGGTTTCTACTTGAACTTCCCTGTAATTAGATTCACATTTACCCATGGAGAGAGGTTTGTGACAGTCTTTCAAGGGTTCTGGCAGGTCCGCACACCTGTTTTTGACTCAAACACAGCCTCCTAGTGGTGTATGGCTTAATGGAAATCATTGTTACAGCTCCCTATAATCAAATTAAACGGTTTATTTTTTCACTAGCTAACATTTTTACAAAGGTTATTCTTAGAATATTGGACATTCTCCTGTTTGAACTGTTAGCTAAACGCAACTGTGCAGAGCGAATCACCCAGCTGCAACCTCATCCCTTGTGTTTGTTAGATCAGCTCTACTTCATTTGGGAGGTTTTCCATCCTAATTGTTAAACCCTTCAGAGGAGCAGGCTTACACCGGAGGGCTTTTTGCCCTTCTTACATTAAATAACTTTGATTTTAAGGAGGACAAATTCAGGCTTTTGTAATCCACGTCACGTCCTGGCATTTTTCAGTCTATTTTGCTGTTTATGGCACCTGCTCTCTCAGAGGTGAGGGTCAGAACACGGTTAGGGAACAGGGCAGCAGTTACCAAGTGTGGAACCACAGGACTCACGGAGGAAGGAGAGCTGAGCTGGACACTGACTCCTGCTTCAGCCACAGACACCCAGAAAGGGCTGAAGAACACTGCTGAAGCCTGACTAAGCTTCTCTGTGTTCAGCAAAGAATCACAATCGTCCAGCCTGCAGGGTATTAGGCAACTGTAATGCAATTCACTCACTACTGGGATGAGGCATATAAAAAAAAAAAAATTTATATATATATATATATTAAAAACTAAATGTGTGAGTGCTGCTGATTGTCAATTCTCACAAATGCTAAAGGATTTCTGAGAACCTACAAAGATGTGGCAGAATTTCTAGATATTTTAAAGCTGTCAACTGGTTTCCATTAGGATTCTCAGAGGAGTTCAACTGAGAATCAAAAGCTTTGCAGAGAAACATGAAAAATGCAAACACAGGAATGATGTGCTGCTGCTCCACCTCCCCTGGCGGGCACCTCAAGGAACCGAGGTCAGGAACATCGGGGCTCAAGCTGTGCCCTGACTCTGCCCAGCCGCTGAGTTACACCTGCCTGCCTCCCAGAATAAAGGATGCTACAGCTTATTCCATGGTTAAAACCAAGAAAATGGAGTCTAAGAAAATAATTATGTTGTGCTTGAGGAAATATGGAAATGACCATGAGCTGCTGCATTTAACAGACTTTTTGAAATTAAATTATTTGTATTCAAATATGCGCAAAACCAATGATCATTTTTGGTTTTGATCAGCTCGACCTGTTCTTTGGGGAAATTAATTTGATGCTCTGGGTATAAACACTCTTTCAGAATGCTCACCGTGAAGCAATGTTTTCCTCCTGCTCTCCTTAGCACCAAAGCAATTTTCCAAGCATTCCCATTGATAGCACAAACAAAACAGACGGACGATTTCACGAGGAGGACCAGAAATTGCAATCAGAGAAGTAATACTTAAAACACAATTTAATCCATATTCATCAGCAGGCCACACGTGGGTGGTGTGCAGAGACTTTAGGAAGAGATTTTTATGGTTGCTGAAGATGCAGGTAGATACTGCACAGCTTCAGAGCAAAGCTGGCTTGCTCAGGCCACAGCAAACGCAAGGAGCAGCGTCAGAAGCTCATCTGCAATGAAGTGACTCAACCCACTTCCAATTAAACAGGGAAAAACATTTCCAGTCTCCCCGTGCCGGCAGGGTCCTGCCAGAGCTCTGGCAGCTCGAGGGCCGCGCAGGGACGGTGCTGCCGGGCAGTGCTGTCCCAGGAGGGGGGACACCTCTGACAGCGGGCTGCGACTGACGCTGGGGTGACCCCGCTCCCTGAGAGGAGCGAGCCCCGCACGGCCTCCCCCGTGCTCCAGGGGACCCGGAGGGACGGCTGCGGCCAGAGCGGCCTCCGGGCACACCGGGGCACGTGGGGGACACGGGGGGGACACACGGGGGACAAACACGGGGGACACATGGGGCACACACGGGGGACACAGGAGACACACGGGGGACATATGGGGCACACACGGGGGACACGGGTCTCACACGGGGGACATGAGGGACACAGAGGACACACAGGGGACACACACGGGGCATACACGGGGCATACACGGGGCGCACAGGTCACACACATGGCACACAGGGCACACACGGCGCGGACACGGGGGATACACACAGGTCACACACAGGTCACACGGGGGACACACGGGGGACATGGGGGACACACATGGGGCACACACATGGCACACAGGGCACACACAGCTCACACAGGGCATTCAGTCCGTGCCCCTGTCCCCGCCCGTGCCAGGAACAGCCCAGGGGATGGAGGGGATTGAAGCCCCACGGTGTGTGACTCCGACAAGATGTGAATCCGATCCCTGCCGGGGAAAGGAGAAACGNGAGAAGATGCGAATCCAATCCCTGCCGGGGAAAGGAGAAACGTGAGCCAGGGCGGGGTGGCAGGGAGCCCTTTCCCCTGCAGAAGCTCTAACAGCATCAGAGCTTCGTGTTGGGACTGGGGAGGAGGAACACGACGGAGCCTCCCCGAAAAACCAAGCCTGGCTGCCACAGCCCTCCCCCTCTGCTGCTTCTCAGCTCCCCGGGACCCTTCGGTCCTGCTGAGCCAGCAGAGAGTGGAGAGCATTTACTGGGTCACTCTTGTGCTGAGGCGGCTGAAACGGCTCGGCTTTGGGGCTGGTGAGTGCTGAGCCACCAGCCAGGACAGGACAGAGGTTCCTAACCGGGACGCACTCAGCCTTGAAATTAAGAATCTGAGAAGACCCCTGAGAACTGAGGTGCTCTCTCAAGTGCCCACCACCAGCCCAGCACATCCTCTCCAGCAGGGCCCAGCTGGAGCCTCTAAGGAGGCTGAAGTGGGACCCTTGCAGGGAAAAGGGGCCAGTCCTGTCCATCTCTGATCTTCGGAAAAGCAGAGTGTGGAATGTGACCTTCTGCTTTTCCTATGTATCACAGAACTTCATTTCCTTCCTAGCTGGTCTCTAATGTCCAGAATTATCAATATCAATATCCTCATTCATTTTCTTTCAATTCCTTCTGTAATTGCTTGGGGATATTAAGTGCTGCCAATATTGGGGTCATTATTAACCCCAGGCAAAATGTGCATTGGAAGACCACAAACCTTGATTCTTGCCTTGTTACCATAGTTACACCTGACCAAGAGGTGACACCTGAACTCTGCCTTCAGACTCTAAGTAAGTGATGAAAAACTAAAGAATCTCAGAAAATGAAATGACAGCATTTGAAGAAGAAAAGGTCAAGCACACTCATGGGAAAATCTTAAAAATTTAAGCTCACACTATTAATTTCTATAAACAACTTGTTATCACCCTGCCTACACAGATCTGATGAGATTATTCTTGCCAGCTCTTGATCGTAGTTCCATGATACTGTGCAACTGCATATTGAAGAGTTCTGCCTTTGATCACAGGGAGGACAGCTATTACAGATAATGTGCACACTGCACGCCTACTAATCTTATTCTGATTTTTCCTGGGAATGAGCAGTTCTGAAACATGCATCTCAAATCAGGAAACTTCCACTATCACAGAATAAGCAGAAAACAGGCATTAATCGATTTTAAATCTGACAAAATGATTAATACCAATACTTACACCCCCAGATTTCTCCATCTGTCAAAATAGGATCGCAATTCCTACAACACACAGATGTGCAACTGCTGGGCCTGAGCACAAAGTTACTGCTAAAAGTTACGTGAACGCTTCAGAGAGCAGTGCTGTGACAATGCACACTGAGGGTGTTTTAGTTCACGTGCCCAAACTTGCTCCTCTGCTGAGGTAAGACACTGATGAGCACAGCTTCTGCAAACCCACGGGTCTTGAACAAGACAAACAATGGCATTCATTTCCTTGATTTTCATTAAAATGACACTAAAGCCCAAGGGATGTGTTTTAGTGACAAAACACACGACATCTGTGTTGGGAATTTTTACAGCTGCTGGAGAAGGTGCTGAGGCTGGCAAAGGCTTTTTTCCCCTCTGTGTTCCACAGCTGGATTAAAGGAGTGTCAACTAAAGCACGTCAGAAGCCAGGACTTGGATCAGTCTGAGCCCAGCCAGTGTCTGTCACGCAGTCTCCACTCTCTTTTAGGTGTGACATATGTCACTTCACTATTGTCACAGAGCGTTTCATGCTAGGCTAGACGTGAATGTTTGAAAAAGAAAAGAAACTCTGAAATCACACAGGTCATGTCAGATTTATTGCTAGCATGGCGAAGATGAGCAGCCTCTGGAAGGAAGGCTCAAAAAGTCATTGTTCAGAAAATGGACACACCTGGCTTATTCTATTTGTTGTTGTTTGAGGGTTTGTTTTAATTAGAGCTAAACAAAACCAAATAATGTATCAGAAAATCATGAATGTTTTCACCTAATGCTACCCTTCCTTTTGATGTTCAAAATTTCTGTCTCCTTTCTTTCCTCCACACAAACCAGGCTCCAGGTGTCTGACTGTATCTCAGTGTCTCAGTTTAGAATTTCAACATTCAAAAAGCTGAGTAGGAGGAACTTGTGCCAGTCCCAGGTAAATCAGCGTGGCAGCCACACGACCCCAGTAATTTCAGAGGAGTTCTCCTTGTGCCCTGGAGGATGTCAGATCTGCATCCTAGAAAGTCTGTATATCCTGTGAAGTTTGTATTCTGCACAGATCCACTATAAAGTTCCATTATAAAGCAGATCTTTTACAAGACATCTTGCGGGGCAAACATGAGTGCCATGAATCTGAAAAGCCAACTTGTCAATCCAGAGCCAGTGTGTTCATTTTCCTGAATAGCTTTCAAGGACATTTACCATAAATCTGTGAAAGGAGAGCTACTTACAGGTCTGGGATTTATAGAAAGTGCTGCCTATTTGTGCTCTGTCTTCTGTCAATAGCATTAAGATTTGCAGTTTGCACTGAATTATCCAATGACCTAAATCCTAGCAAGCTATCAAAATCTGTTTCCCAGATAAAGTCGTGCTGGAGTTTGATACATTTATCAGTGCCAGACACACAGCAGTGCTTACAAGCACGGCAATTTCTCAAGTCTTCTTCAACAGCAGACAAAAGGGAGGTACAAATGAATTACAACCTATTCACTCCAATGGTTTAAAATAATTATCACCCATTGGAAACAAAATAATACAATTCCTGCCTCCTGATTTCACACAAACTCCTGGGTATAATGAGGCACTGTTTATTTACGTAATGTAAAGCATCCAAATCTTATGTTGACAGCTCCAGGATGATTTATTGTTCTTCCATTATGCTAAATACTTGGGCTAGATCATGCCTCATTATACAAAATATAATCCATTGCCAGTCAGCTGAATAAGACTTGATCTGGGAGAGGCAGGGGGTTTGCTAAGTGTCAATACAGCTTTGTGGTGACAGGCACTCCCAGCACCAGGGCTCCGGGATGTGACACGGGAAATTTCGGGATCCTGCTGAAGCCCCAGCGANAGGATGTGACACGAGAAATTTCTCTGTCTTCACTTCTCCCCACCATCAGAGGGATCCTGCTGAAGCCCCAGCGAGGCAAGCGGGAGTTGGAAGCAGCACATGAATTTTTAAATGTACACAGCTCCTTCCTAACCCCAAGTGTTCCACAGACTGCAGTCCTGATCTCAGGACATTTCCAGGAGGATTCCACTAGTCAGGTGCTCCTGGGCAGGCTGCCTTGCCAGGGTAAGGACCAGAGCACTATGAATACAACAGAGGGTTGGCTGGACACAGAATTTTTCCGTACTCTCCAGCTGTGATGTATCCTGGGATACACTCTGCTCTCAGCTGTCCCCTGAAGAGGCAGAGGAAGGCGTGGGAGGGTCTCTGTAATGACAAAGAGCTGCTCCCACACTACGGAACGTCCTCCACTAAAACTGCATCCACGTCCTGCAGCACAGCAGGCACAGGTGAGCCAGGAGGCACGCACTGCCCACCCCCAGGACACTGCACAGCTGGAACGGTGCCCAGGGACAGCAAGGTCTCCTGTCCTGGACTGCAGAGGGGACGCTCTTTAAACGCAACAGGAGTCAGATTTCCAGCAGCGCCCCAGCTTCCCTCGCGTGCAGTGCAGCGTCTGCACGCCCAGCTGCTCTGCCACGGCCTGCCCTCAGAGCCGAACGGCCAGGACACCTCGGTGTCGCGGGGGAGAGGATGGCCTTGCACAGCGAGCAAGGCTCTGGTGGAAGCTATGGAAGCAAAGAACACAAATGGCTCCGGCACGCACGAAAATGGAGAAACCAAAACGAGAAAGACACAACCCTGCAGTGATATCCAGAGGCTCCTGGTCTATTTTTCTCCTTCTGGCCAAGTGCAATCTGGATTGCAAGAGGCTCCCACCATCTGAGGCCCTGGGAATGTCCATCTGGTGGCAATGCAGGCACTGCTGAGCACACACAGCACGATTAAAGCCTCCAGCAGACGCAGCCTGTGAAAGCCAAGCCAGCAGAACTCCACTCAGAGCGTCTGGGACATTGGACTGAAGGCTGTGGGTACTCTGGGAGTTTTGGGTGGAACCTAAGGCTTCAAGACAGATCAAAGAGCAGAGCTTCAAGATATAAAAATATCCCTCTCTCATCCACCTCAGGGAAAGGCAGTCCACCAGGAGGAACAGGAAGAGCTTTCACCGAAAAAATCCTACACTGAGAATTTAAGTTTTTAAGAGCCTGTGAGAGATTTTGAACAGCTTTTGGAGCTTTCTAAACTCTGAAGTCTGCCTTAAGCTAGGTTTATGTTGCATAAACACTTGCTTTCAAATTTATTATTATTATGAAAGATACAACAGGAGCATAATAAATGATTGTGGTATTAAAGCACATTTTACAGCATCATCTTGAGTGCTGTTTCTTTTAATGCCTGCTTACATGACATGGAGGGATTTGCTCTGAAGCTGTATTAGGATGGATGGATAGAACTCAACAGCACATCCCATAACATTTTTTTATCTTATCTCTGAACAATTCTTAATATCCCCAACACTGTGAAGAATACACCCTCAGTTCTGAAATGCAGAGGTGCCAGTGCTGGCTTGCTGCTCGGTGGAAAGGGGCTTTGAATTTGAGGGAATCTGGTAACAAAGCTCCTGTCTCTGCTTTCATTCCTGCGGCCTTTGGCTCGTGCTTGAAGCAATGCACTCACAGAGCCAGGGCAGGAGCAAGGGTTAGGAAGTGGCTAAAGAGGTTCTGAACAGAAGGAGGTGTCCATGTAGGGGGAAAGGAATGAATAATTGGAGCTTGGCCTTTGGATACAAGATTTCATCACGCCTGTGCTTTGTGCACTGAGAGCAGCAGGAGCTGGGGTGGCTGAATTCCCTGCTGAGGGAAGGAACTGCCCTTCCCAGGCCATCCCAGGGGTGCAGGCACTGGAGGATCATGCTGGGGGGAGGAACTGCCCTTCCCAGGCCATCCCAGGGGTGCAGGCACTGGGAGATGATGCTGAGGGGATGAACTGCCCTTCCCAGGGGAGGAACTGCCCTTCCCAGGCCATCCCAGGGGTGCAGGCATTGGGAGGTGATGCTGAAGGGATGAACTGCCCTTCCCAGGCCATCCCAGGGGTGCAGGCACTGGAGGAGCTGAAGCCATCAGGTGTCCCCTTAGCTGTGAGCCCCGGTTCAGCACAGAGCCAGCCAGGGCTCACCCTGCCCCGCTGGTTCAGCAGCGCTGCCATAAACCAGGAGCAGAGGAGCCCTGAGTGCTCCTGGGATGCAGAAAGCATTTTGATTTCCCCTGTCAGTACTGGTCACGTCTTCCCTTGAGTCAAGAGAAAACCTTTATTGATGGGATCACAGTTGGAGGGAACAAACCTCCCAGCTCACGTGGCAGCACACTTCAGACTGTATTGAGATGGATCCCTCTTGGCTCTGGCTGCCAGGTAATGCAGGAATTACATTTTGTATTCAAGCTGCAGATTAAATGAGCTGTCTAAAACCACTGTGACCCTGCATGTTTACTGCGAAAAAAAATTTAAAACTTCAGCTTGAAGGACTGCTTCAAAATAATTAATCTTCTTGAAAGTACTAGGCAGAAATTTGGTGTCCAAAAGTAATAAATTTCTTTTGATTATTACTGTCTCCTGGTTTTCTTTTTTTTTTCCCTAATGGGAAAATAAAATGCAATTTTCTAGGAATACTCTTCTGAAATTATGCAAGATACCCATAATGTACACTAATAATTCTCACCATCAGATAACAGAAAGACTGAGGCGATACAGCTTTTGTAACAAATGAGTGTTGGCTCCTGGTTAGTAAATGTTGCTACAGACTCCCTGTTTCCCTCTGCTCCTCCCCACAGTTAATCTACCTCTGACTGCTCTAACGTTCCCTATAGACAGACAAATGGTTTGGGTTAACTTACAGCATTTACATTATTTTTTCATTTGTGAGTGTTTCAATTAGCAATGTCATCTATTTCTGAAAGCTTTTTACTTTTAAATAATTAGGGTTTACCCAAGAGGTTAGCACAAAAAAAGTATTTGAAATGCTAATCCACCACCTCAGACAAAACTGTTCCAGCAAATTTAAAATCCTGTTGCTTCTTAAATATATTGTAAAATAAAATGGTGTCCACAGCACACTGAAAACCCCTGTGCAACACAAAGGAAGAGGCCAATGTATTGCAGGAGATGGGCATTAAATGGAAACGCTGACAGACCCAGAAATAAACTGAGCCTGGGCGCAGGGATTTAATGAGCGCAGTAATGGGCAGGTGGGCTGAGCCTTCCTGCCGAGATCAGATCCTGGGCAGCAAAACCTGCCCTTTGAAACTGCTTCTTAACATAATCTGTACACAGGACCAGGCTGGGAATTACAGAACAGAGGTGTCTGTTCACGTTCCCTTTGTCAGCCAGGCCTTTTACAGCCTTGTCACTAACGCACACACACACACACACACATATATATATATATTTATATATTCAATGCCAGAGCAATTGGATTTCTTCTGGAACATATTTCTTTTTCTAACTACATTCAAACCCGGAAAAGAGGAAGAAATCTGCTGCTTTGGTGCAAACCATGCCTTATCTCTGGATTTAGTGCTTTTGCTCTTTTTCTTCATATACTTGATGAGCTTGGACCTAAATCATTAAAGCACATGCTCAGCCTAAAGAGCTGGAAACACTGAAAATGTGCTGAAATTAGGCAGCTGTGTTAAAGCTTCATTCTGTGCCACATACCTAGTGGCTACTGCGCCTTTTGCCAAAATGTAATTAAGAAGTTACACTTTCTGGCTCACTGACTGGGATGGCAGCGAGTCTGTGGGTTAGTCCTCTACAGCTCCCAAAAAGCCCCCACGACGGGCAGGTGCCACTTGGAAAGGCTGCAGTGGGAACCAGATGGAGACACAGCAGTGCCTGTGAAGTTTCCCTGCTCCTGAACCTGCAGAAAGTTTTCCTTCCACACGGTGAAAGCAGCCAGGGAGGTTTCATCTCCTCCACGGCGCTGCTCTTGCAGAGCACAGGATTTGGTACCTGTCTTACATCTGGGAACGGACTTGAAAATAGGTGGAGCAGGAGAAGGTTATCAATAATAGCTATTTTTTGCAGTCAGGAGGTATTTGTGATTGTTCATGGTTTTCTCGCCCTAGAGACAGGTGGTGGATGGATAACTACTCCTAAATTCCAAGACATGAAGGATGTTCACTCTGAATGCTGTTATCATCCATATTCTGCAGAATCTAGTGGCAAACTCTGCCCTTGGGTACCTAAAAAACGGCAAAGCCCCAAATTGCCTTTTTTCCATGGGGCAAGAGTCCTTCCCTTAGTGGGGGTGCTCTGTGCAGACCCAGATCTGGGGAAGGGACCATTCCAGACACCTGCCTTGCACTCCTCTCAGGTAAAACTGCTGAGCTGTTCCCTGTGGAAACGTCCAGCCTCTCTTAAAGGCATGTTTTGCTGGAAGAACCAGTGTATTCCGCTGTCAGAATGCAGAGCTATTTGAGTTTATCTCCCTCTGCACACCTGGCACGCCTTCATCGTATCCCACTTATTTTTACAGTGTTACACACAGAGGTTACTGCTATAAAAAGGTGCTCCCAATAGAGAGCAAAGCAAAACTCTAATCACAACAGGGTCTCTCTTCATCACCGGGGTTGTTATTGTTTCAATTTTGCAGGTGCTGCACGCCTGTCCACGGGGGATGCGTAAGAACTGACAAACAAGAGCAGAACACTTGACTTCCACACACAGGCTCAGGAGTCAGGCTGCTGCTTTTGCAACCAGAACACAAAACCAGGCATGGAGGAGCCGCTTTGGAAGAGACAGAGATTTCAGAGCTCTGCTGGGCCGCCCTGGTTTGGGAGTGGGCTCTTGGGGTGGGCTCTCTGAGGGTGAAGAGCTCCATGATCTCCTTGTAGCTCCACTGATGGTGAGCAAGGCCAACAGCTGGCTCGGGGCTGAACCCCGGCAGCAGCAAGCAGAATAATTGCTGGAAAGAATCTAACAGTGATCCAAGAGAAATGAACTCTGTATTTACACTGCAGCATTTCCCAGAGCAGGGAATTAGTCTTATCCAAACAAAAGGGAGGAAAAGAGGTGGTGTTGAGGGGCCCAGAGAGGACTACAAGCAGGAGCTTTAGGATTAAAGTGGGCCAAGGAAAACACACACTAAATGTGGAGAAATGTTTCCTAACTCCTGACTGTAAAATCCCAGTGAAAGCACAAACCTCCCAGTTGCCACATTCATGTCAGCATGGACCAGATATTTAAAAACATACACAACATACAAAAATATAAACATACAAAAATATAAATACAAAATATAAATAAAAACATACAAAAAATCACTTAAGGCTCTGACCCACTGCCTGTATTTCTGAAGTGGTTTTCCTCACAGGCTTCTGAGACACTAAAATATGCCCCAAAAATGTACTGCAAAAGATTCTGCAGTTGTGCTACAGGGATGCAACAGGTATTGTCAGTATTTCTCAGGCCTGCAAATGTAACCACAATTGCACAGCTTTAGCCCTTGAAGATAAGCTGATGGGAAGAAAGTCCACCTAAAAAGGTTTTCTGGCCGTTCACGTGAAAGGATGCAAACCTTGGCAGGTTCAGGAACAGCAGCTGGAGCTGGGAACTGCTTTTTCCACTCTGCCCTTTCCGCCAAGCGCACCCCCGTAAATAGGACCCCATTTATCAAGCGCCCCAGCAGACTGCATGACTTCACAAAGGACACGTCAGAGTTATCTTCTGTCCTCAGACCATTGCACTGTATTTGAAGTTAAGTACGTTAATGTATCTTGAATTAATTTTCTTGGTGTTGAAGTGCAAACTGGGCTAATAAAAGTGACACATTGACTTTTTCCAGAGAATGATGTTCAGCTTACGCAGAATGGCAGCATAAATGAAAATTAGCCTCAAGACAATGTTAATTACATTTTATCCATTAGTAGGAGGGTAATTGAACCACTCATTTTCACTGCAAAGAAAACCCTTCTGGCTTCATAAAGGGAAACTATGTGTTTAATGTGCAAATTAAAGTCTAACAATGGGAAAATTTGCAATAGAAAGAAAACCAAAATGCAGGTAATGTATATCTATATTATATTGCCATGACCATCTTGGACGTAACACGTGTTACTGCCCTCTTGCTGAGCTGAGACAGACTTCAAAATGCGTGACAGAACCCAGCTATGTGAGGAAGCAGCCAGGAATTACTGACATGAACAGGAAATACCCTGAAAGACTTGATTTAACCAAGGAAACACTATGCACATATAGGGCTATTAGAACTAATGCTAGAATACTCATAAATAACAGCTGCAGAAAGCGGTCCTTGCCGATTTTAAAATCTTCCCACTCATTTCCATTAGATCTGTATGTGGCTGAAAAACTGGCATTTGCTTATTTTTGGACAGAAAATCCCCCCAGACGACTGAAGGCATCTGGGCAGATCTGAGCAATCTCTGGAAATCAGCAGGAGCACATTCTTTTTCAGGACCTGTATCAACAAGTGCTCTGATATCTGTTAGCAGTTGCATTAATAATTTGAGTTTTGAGAAACACAGGATACATTAATAAAAGTCTCTTTTGTTCTCTGGACTGCTGGAAACACCTTGCTGTTTATCTGTATTCCATGATATCCTACTGCCTTTGGACCTTCCATGGCTAAATAGCAAGATTTTCAGTTCTGGATATTAAGCTGCTATAGAAAATTCCTCTTCCTCTTATCTACAGGCCCTAACTTCTTTTCTGCAGTGCCTGTTATCTACCCTGGACCTCACTCCATTGGGATGAAACATTTCTGCCTGGGATTTTCCTAAAGGAGAACTCTGAAGCTGCTGGGAGTCTGGAAAGATGCAGTAAGATTGGAATAACGTGTCTGGAGGAGAACTGGAGATAAAGTTATCAAAAGCTCACCTGTGCTAACAGGTGAAGTTACTGCAGGTTTTCAGGCTGTAATCACAGGCCCTGCCTACAGGGGATCAAAGAACACTCCTCACAAGATACAGAATTTGAGTGTCAGCAAACAGCACACAAACCCATATCCTCTGATCCACACCAGCAGCAGCTGGACATCCTTAGTACGGACTGGGAAAATGTGTGATAAACCAGTTGTTCAAGAAGCTCAGAACCAGCTTGTCATCTCCCTCTCCTGTCACCAAGGTCGGTAAATGAGGTAAGTGCAGCCAGCCCTGGGCTGCTGAAAGCTGCTTGTGCACAAATACCACAAGGAAATCCCACGAGTACCACACCATCGTTTTCATCAGCCAAATAAAGTGTAGGTGGAACAAGATTTAGTTGCAGATAATATTATGGATTATCTGCCCACTGGGCTCAACAGAATCCAGATCAGACCCTTGAACTTTCTGACCCCAGGAGCAGCATCTGGGCAGAGTTTCAGTGAACTCAGAATTCCTGCTTCTACAAAAGCCAAAAATACATTCCCTTATTCAAAAATAATAATTTTAAAATCAACCTTTATCATAATATTACCATGAGCATTGAAAAGGATTATCTTATTACAAAATGAAATGACTTAAATTTACCCTCATTATTGTTTCCCAGGGAAAAAAAGAGGCTTTTTTTATTTCATTGTGGATCAAGGTGCTATTTGCATTTAAATGAAGACATCTGAAGAAGAGGAGCTAGAAAGTTAGGGTTTTTTTCTTTTAGAATGAGATTTCATTTCAGTATTCTATAATGCAAACCCAACTCCACTTTCTGCTTCATTAAATAGTCTGTCACAAGCTGCTTTCCAAAAAATTGTCATGGAGAGTGAGATACTGTGATTATTCCCAGTTGAGGCTTTGTAATGATGGCAACAAGACAGTGTTGGTATCCCCTGAATACCTGACTTCAGCAAATAAATGAGATATTTCCATACTTGCTGTATAGCACGGATCTTTTTTTGATTGATTTATCATAATTGACACACTTAAACAATCGTAATGCTCTGACAGAAACAGGCTTGTATCAATGAAACTTAGCTTACAAGCTATTCCACCATGAACGCTCCGAAAAGCACGTGGACACACAAATATTAATTCCATGCTAAAGACATTATTAAGGAAAGGGGGCAGAACACCCAGCACTGCACCATGGACCTCTGCAGGAAATGACCATTTTCCTAAATGGGAAGGAAGGCTCCGTGGAACGGGACCTCCCTCCTGCTTCAATCCCACACCAGGGGACACCTGGATTCCGAGCTGGCTCCAGGAGCGGGGGCAGCAGAGCCAGACCTGGCACCTGCCCAGGCTGCAGGCAAAGTCTGTGTTACCCACTGAGAGGGGCTGGGACAGGCGAGGCCTTGGCCGTGCCACCTGGATCCCATCACTGCCCGAGCTGAGAGCAGAGGTCAGGTATAGCAAGGGAAGACAGGGACAGAAGCAGCAGCAGTGAGGCTGAAAGAAAAGCTGACAGTGCCTTGGGGTGTCTCAAACAGAGACAACCGGTGAGCAGAAAAGAAGGAGGCAAAGCAAAGGCTGCTTATGAGCCAGCCTGGATGGGCAAAGAGAGAAGTTCAACAGAAGTATTAAAATATTAGCCAAAACCAGGATGGAAAACATCTCCTTTCTTCCACTCCTCACACTAAAATGAGAGCCAGGGCTGATGGCAAAATGCTCCTAGCACTGAAGGTCCTCTAATTTTCGGAGTTTAAATGCTGCACCTTAGAGACTGGTGATTAGAAATCATCATCTTTGCAAAGTGAGGTTGGTTCATCTCACCCAGGAACACCAACACCAACCCAAAGCTGCTCCTCCACAACCAAACCTGTCCCGGGAGGGCCTCTGCTCACCCCGGGACGCCCCAAACAGAGGAGAGGGATCTCCAGCCCGCTCACCTGGCCACCCTGCAGAGCAGGGCGTGCTCTGAGGTGGGCACAGGGACTGGCACTGGGAGGGCAGCAGCTCCTGGCTGAAAGGGGCACCCAGCTGAACCAGCCTGGCAGGCTCTCAAGCCTTGCTGGAGGTGGGGAAGCATCAAGTCACAACAGTGGGAGTCAGTGGCTTTAAAAAACAAAAGAGATCAATCTCTGTCTGTCTACCCAGGCTCCAGCTGATTGGCTTTGCACAAATACCAGGCTGTTTCTCATTACTGACCGGTATTTAATTTACAGATCCTCTGCTCAACAAAGATAAAAGGTCGATGCTAAAATTAACATATGGAACTCCTACTTGTTGTTAAAGATTTTAGGCAGATGATCTGTGCTCCACGGCTGTGTTCTGTAAAAGTTCCCTTCGGCTGGAACTACACACAGCACAGTTTCTAAAGCTGTTATATCAGCTACCTGCCAAATACACGGTGAATGAAGGAAAAAGTTCTATTTTATTACGGTAGACACCTCATTTAACTGATATTCAAGAATAATAATTTTCAACTAAGCAGTAAATGATCCCAAGAAAACTCCTTTTAATGCAGCAACGCAGGAATGCTTTGATTAGTTAAACCAAGAGAAAACAAAAACCTGCAGGAAGCTGCAGAAAAGAAAGGAAAATCTAAGGATGAAATTCTTCTTTCCAATGTATTCATGCACAGCCTATCAACGACAATGGAAATTCAGTGTGCATATTCAAGGACAGAATTTGGTCCAAAGGGATAAATTTTCAAAGGATGCTGGTTTTCCTGCTTGCACCCCTCATCTGCCCAGGCTCATTAGTATTTGTGCAGGGGGTACCTGTGCCCAGGCAGGCACTGCAGAGTGTCATTTCCTATTCTGCCTGCATAAACAGAGGGTTTGGTCGGTGCAGGCTCTCACTGAGGTGCACTGGAGAACCCTGAGACAGAACAGGGTATTTATTGATGCACTCTGGAAATGGATTTCACGTGCTCTGACTGCTCCAATCTATTCTCCAGCGATGCTCAGGAGAAACGTTGCCCGCGTTCATCTCTGCTTTATGAAATAAAGATGCAGAGAGGTCTATATTTAAACAGTCAGGGTGTTCTCAGGTCACAGTTCATGCCCCGTGGAGCCTTCAGCGTGTGCACTCGCTTTTGTGTGTGCCAAGCAGCCCCGCACTGCTCTGCTCATCAAATCCTCTGCAGCCCATCTGTAACCCTTCAACGACACCCCACAAGTATCCCTGGAGGAGCCTCATCCCCAAAACGCTGATCCCAGATAATCTGTTGCCAGTGCTGACTGCAAGCACCTGATGACATAACCGAGGCTGATTATAAAAGTTACACAGGCAGTAGGATTTGCTTTAGAACTGAGAACACACATGGCAAGCCACATTTTTAAGAAGATGAGAAGAAACAGTCCACAAATCAATAATAATATCCACAAGCTGAGATATTTAGCAGGCAAGAGCAGTAAAACTCAACCTCAACCGTGCCCTGGTGAACAGAGCATCTGCATTTAACCAACAACGCAGCAGCAACAGCCCTGCCCTGCTGAGCAATTACACACACAGCCACCCAGATATACCTCATATGCAGAGAGATGGATGAGTTTCTTTTTATTCTCTTTTCTCTAGCACTCTCTAAATAAACCTGGATTAAATTAATAGGTGACAAATGCCTTTTCTTTCCTTGGCCCTCCCTTTTCCCATCTCACACTCCCTTCTGCCTCTAGATGTGACTCAGAAGGAAATCTTTCACAAGCCAAGGCTGCATTAAAGGTTCTGTGCTTTGCAAACATTCGGGAAAATATTAAATCCTACTGGGTTTGTCCTAGAAATAGTAAATAAAACGCAGCAAATATACAGATGCCTTCGAAGCTCAGTTCATGCTTTCCTGTGGAAGTCTTCCAGCAAGAAACAATATAAATGACACTCCCACATGAAGAACAATAACCAACTTCAGGCTTTTTAAATCATTGTGAAGATCACCTGATGATCTTCTCATACACTTCTACACTGATATCCAGGGCAGAAGTGGGGCATCAATCTCTTCACATGAACACTTCTGAAATGGGAAGGATTCTGTCTCGAGGGGTTCCAGAAGCAAGCTGATGATCTGCCTATGAGTCTGGTCAGGAAGAACAAGTCAACAGGCCTGTGACTCAGAGCTCGTGTACTGATACCTTTATTAATAAGCTTATTTTCATTTCTTTCCAGTGGAAATCAATCCTTTTGTCAAATGCCTTGTGAACAGCTTCCACGAGGGCAGCTGCAAGTAATTTCTGCAGTCATAAAGAATTGTAGTCACATATTCCTGTGTTCCTCTTCTGACATAAATAATTCCATTTGCTCAATGGTGAGGACTTCTCCAACAAATACGAACTGTTTATGCAAACGAGGTGTGAAAGGTTCACTTTGCCTTTCTCTCCCGAGTTCCAACCAAGAGGCAGAGAATGGATGTGGAAAGAGAATCAGACAGACATAAAAAGAAGCAACGAAACAAAAGCTGCTCTTTGGCCACAGAGAGATCAGTCTTTCTTCAAATAGAACCAATCAGAGCCCATTAACAGCGCTTTCTCTCACTGCCTTCAGGGACACAGTGACAGGTAAAGTGCTCACTTTAGGTGCAGCTGGACTAACACTTGTTTTCCACAGCGGTTTTTCACAGGTTGACATTTGAAGTTATTTGTCAAGTGCCTGAAGCAAACATCAAAGCAGAGCCCAAAGCAAAGCTGCTGCTCCAACCCCTTCCACGGGCTGGGTGTCAGCAGCCTGCTCTGACCCAGGGCCAGGTGTGCCCCACAAACCACAGAAAGCTCCTTCCACTGACACCCAACGAACAGGGACAGACCTGGGAAGGGAATTTTGGTCTTGACAGGAAAGAGGAACGTGGAACTCGCTCCAGGCTCCCCCAGTGGGAGGGGATTTGGAGGGGAGGGGGTGACCAGTTCTAGGCTAGGGCTCTCTTGCACAGGTAGGAAGTAAATTTACCATTAAACTGTAAGTCCCTCTAAGCACTTATGCAATTGTTCTTCACTGCTTCTTAGCATTAAGACTTTTAAAAACAGGAAATAAGTTAAATGCTTTCTCCGAGCTATTTGTCCATGGAGCAACTCTTGATTAAATCCATTTAAGATTAAAATAAAAAAGAAAGAATGAGAGGAGATAAGAGTCCAGTGGCAGATATTTCTAAATGTCACTCTGCTAACAGAACACACTTCAGCTGCTGTTGCATTCCCACCCCTCCTTTTCCCTGCTACCACCCTAGGTCCTTTCTGTGCATCAATTATCATTACTAAAGGAATTTTGCAAACACACATTTTCTAGTGGAAGTAGTGACTTTTCAAAGGGCATGACTGGGCATCCTTTCCTCTGTCAGGGATGCTGCAAAGCAGGTAAAAGTTGCCAAGAAGATGTTCACGGGTGTAGGGCAAAGGCTGAAGAGTGATGCCATTCCATCCAGGGGAAGGCTGGAGAAGCTTCCCAGCAGAGGGCAGTGGGCAGACAGGTATGAAGTTAAGACAATTAGTGCATTCACTTATCAGAGCATCCAAATTCTCCCGTTTTCAGCCCTTGTGAAACTTCTACTGGAGGGATTCAAACTGTTTGACAAATGCTACTTGAGTAGAACCTGTACTGCTTCAGAAGAGGGGAACCAGCCCCCCTTGGTGTCACACAGGTGAGGAAGGGGGTGCACAGAAAGGTCGGCTGGGTTCAGAAATCACTTTGCTGTGCCAGAATTACTCAGGCACACGTAGAAAGCCAGTGCCAGAGGAGAAATTACAAGCCCCTTCTCCTGACTCTGCACCCGATGTTCCCAAGATGCGTTTCCATATCGGTGCTTTTCTCTGCCATGTTTTAGGTTATGTAATTGGTCTTGTCCAGAACCTGTGACAACCAAAGTGTCAGGTGGTTTCTCAGAGATAGCAAATGCTTTTTTTACACCATTAAATCCCCACTTGCAATCTGGGTTTTAAATGTCATAGCACTGTTGTGACCACACATAAATACCGTGGGTATCTTCAGAGTAAATTTGTTGTTACTTTCTCTAAGCCTGTCCAATGTTGGGATTAGGGTGCAGAGACCTGCACAGCAGCCCTCAGCCAGACACGCTGCTCAACGGCACCAGAAGTAACAAAAAGATCCCAGAACAGCTGTACCAGCAGAGCTTTGTCTGTGACTGTACAGCCAAACTGCCTTTTAGTGAGTGACCAAGCTGCCCCCGCAGCTGGGGGAGCAGCACAAGGAGCTTTGCCTTGTTGATCTACAAGCACCTACAGCCACAGCCCCAGACATCTCACCACAAAGTGCTATTTCCTGATAGCTTGGCTCGCTGCTACGTCTTCTTTTGCCCAGAAGATTCATGTTTGCTAACTGCTTTCAGGCAGCAGCAGCAGCAATTCTTGCCATTAAGATCTGCTCAACAAAGTTCTTTCAGGAAGGAGAAACAAAACATTATTAAAAAGTCATTGAAGTTTAAAGTGCCTCCAGGCAGGCCACTCCAGAAAGCAACAAGAAATTCCATAAATCTGGAAAAGATATAAATAGAACCCGAACACACGAGCAGAGCACCACCACCTGCTCTGCCCTGGCGATGGCCAAGGGGTGACCTCGCTCCTGAGGCCACTGGCTCCCAGCCAGCTCCCCAAGGACCAGGCAGGTCGTGGCCAGCCAGATGTTGCAGAGGTGGCAGCTGCCCAGCTGTCTGTGAGGTCACACAGGAGCCCTGGGCGCAGCAAACACCCAGAGGGGGTTGCTGGCGCTCCAGGGCACACCAAGCCTGGCTATCAGGCTGTGCAATGCCCAGGGGGAATTTACTCCTGTGAGGAAATCGGGTCAGCTCTCAAGGTCTCCGCAAGAGTGCTGCCTTCTGTTTCCTTCAGCCTCTGCTTGTGACAGGGCAGGGAAAGGTGAGAGAGCTCCAGAGAGGAACCTCAGTGCCCTGATAAATGGCAAAGGCAACAAAACCAATTGCTTTACTCGAGAATTTTCCGAGTTTCTCCACAGATTGTGTTGTTCACTGATATCCCTGGGCAACGTTATCAGGAGAAACTGAAAAGCACATCCTCTTTCCTCAAGTTTTGTAGTCTTTTGGACTATGAGAAACCATTAGAGACATGGACAAGGCAGTAAAGCCTGCCTCCTCGATCTCCTGAGAGATCCCTGGCGATGCTTTCTCCTAGGCTGTTAGTCTGGATTACTGGGATGTATGGAAATTAAAGGAAAATATTTTGTGCAGGTCATCAGCCCAGTTCTTTACGATTTCCAGTCTCAAATATGAACAAAACTTTACTTTCCCTAAGACTGAACCTCATTCTCAGCTGCTGGGATGCCTGAAATGGGAATTGTGATCTGCACTGCAGAACCACTGCCTTCCTCTGCCTCACATAATTGGGCTAAACTTATCCTGGAAGAAGAATCACTTCTTCCATCTGGAAACCCTTTTCTCTTTCCATATCTTAGTTTTAAATAGAAATGTCACGAAAAGAGGCTCACTTGGCAGATCCTCCTCCTGAAATGAAAAAGGTGAGATTCCTGCCCCTGGCTGACCCTGTTAGGTTTTCCTCTCACAGCAAGGCCAGCAGCACAGGGCACGGAGCAGCTGTGGTGGGCCAGCACCGGGCCATCCTCTGAGCACAGGGATCTTTTAAAAGCAAACCACAAAAACCTGCCAGGCTGGACATCACCACATTTCCACGTCAGACAGTGAGAAAAAGCTGAATTACTGTGAAACACTGAAGGTTTTGGCTTTTCCCCACCCACCCACATAAGTTTATTGCTCAGAATCCTCTTCAGCAGGTCTCAGAATTACAGTGTCCTAAATCGCTTCCTGAAGCCCCCTTGCACACCTGAGCAGGCAGCCAGTCTCCACTCCTCGAGCCTGCTCATGTCTAACTCGTAGCACGATGCTGTAAGCCAGCCCCCGCAGCTGAAACCAGAGCCCTGCTGGTGTGGACACTGCACATGAATTATATATTTAAAGCAGCCTCTCCTCAGAACCAGCATCATTTAATAAGGCTGTGGAGACAGATGGAAAGGAAAACAGAAGCAAGGAAAGGACCCATCTTCAATCTCACAGAATAGTCCACTCCTGTTCTGGCTTCTCATTCTTTATATTCTCCCCACTTTAATATGGAAAAGGGAAATTAGAAATGAAGGTAACTGGAATTGGACTTTTGCATCATCCTTAAGACTTCCCACTCATGCAATAGAAGCTGAGGGATGGAGACAAAGCTCAGAATCGCTTCAGAAAGCCAAGTCTAAAAAGTTCAAGTTTTTTACAATCAGAAATTAATAAATCATTTGACAGACCACAGAAGAAAAAACACATCGATAAACTGTAACATTTGACACTGGCTTTTACTGCATCTGCTCAGCCAAGTCCCCAAAGGAGAGCTTTGGTTTCTTGGATGCCAGCTGCAATACAGATCTGTTCTTTTCTGCTCCTGTTCAGGACAAAATTAGATGTATACTTTTACATATTTTTACATATGTTCAGCTTTTTTCCTCTCTGTTTTAAATGTTGAAATGCTTTGTTTTACCCCTCATGTCTAAGCTTTTCACTTTTTTTAGTGGTTCCTGTTATCACATTATCAGCAAAGAGCTATATACATATATTAGATTGTACCCAGTTCTGACAAGGAAACTTCACTCCATTTTCTGACATCTTTTTAAGATCAAAGAGAAAATACACATGTGAAAACAACACACCTTGATTCCACTGAAACAGGGAGAATTATTTTTAAGTTCAAAGCTAGTTTGCCTCACAAATATTACAACCAGAATTTGGATTTCCACCATGAATTCCAATGAAAAGTCTCATCACTATAGTGCACTGCCTTTCCTTATGAAACTGCACTACTTTCCTATATAAGTTAACAATTACTGGGTTTTGCTGCCAGTTGGAACATTTGAAAGTCCGGCAAGTAATTTTAAAATTGTCAGGACTGATTTTCAGACAAGGTATAGAGTGGTTTAAATACTGACGTTCCCTCTGTTTGGAGCTGATGGGTTTAGGAAATAGAAGTTTAGCATTGCAGAAAAAAGTCACTTTGAACTGTAACTGCTGTATCTCCAGGGGAGTAATTTTGCAGAATCCCACTCCAGGGTACTGACTCTGTTATTTTATGATAGAACTACTACTAAGTGGTATGAAAAAGAACCAGACTTTTTTTATTTCACATTTACATTTCTTATATGCCTATAATTTAGTCTCTTTAAATGTCAAGCTTTTTTAAATGAACACTTTCCACATTTTGATGTTGTTGGGTTTTTTTGTATTCTCCTCACAATTAGAAATGACATCAGCGGTTATAGAACAACGTTAGGTATTCCAGAATCTCAGCTGTACAGATTTCCTGTTTTACTTTTTCCTCATCCCTTCTTTGAAGGTCACAGTAACAGTGAAACAAATGTGCTGTTACAAAATCTATTTTCTCTGCATTCGGGAAATATTAAATTCTGAGACCGTAATTCTGGGTGATTTGAGTCCATGTCATCTACCTTTGGGCAAGTCTGTGCCCAGGTGAGCAGGACCCCGCTTCTGGGGGCCCCGTGTCTGTGCTGCTGCTCCTGACAACACCTGGCAGCACCTAAAAATCCACCTGTGGCCAGCGCCCAGGCTGAATTCCTGCCCGGCACTGGCAGGGGGAGGTGCCCGGCACCGGAGGGAGCCTGGGGAGGTGCCAGCCGGCTCGAACTCCCACCTGAATCCCAGCTGCCTGCTCCGCTCATCCCCGCCCGTCCCAACAGCCGGGACCCCTGCGAGCCCTGCCCCGCTCTCCGCGCAAAGCCGGGCTGCGGGGAGGGCACAGATGGGAGATTCCTGCTCCGTGTGCTTTCTGCACATCCTGCACACAAACCCAGCCCTGGGAACGGTGACCCCTGCGCTGCCGAGCCCCGGGCCCGCTGCCGGGGGCACTGCCCAGGGCAGGGGCTGCCGCACTCCCACCCTGCTTCCCTCAGCGCCCGCGCCCTGGCCCCAGGCTCCCCACACAGCCTCCGGCTGCTGCCAGAGCCGATCTGCCCCCAGTGCCTTCTGTCCCCGGTGCCTTCTGCCTCCGGTGCCTCCTGCCCCCGGTGCCTCCTGCCTCCGGTGCCTCCTGCCCCAGTGCCTTCTGCCCCCGGTGCCTCCTGCCCCAGTGCCTCCTGCCCCCAGTGCCTCCTGCCCCAGTGCCTCCTGCCCCCAGTGCCTCCTGCCCCAGTGCCTCCTGCCCCCAGTGCTTTCTGTCCCAGTGCCTCCTGCTCCCACTGCCTTCTGCCCCCGGTGCCTCCTGTCCCACTGCCTTCTGCCCCCACGTTTTCCACCCCTTCTGTGATCGTGCCACTGCTCCTCCCGCACGGGCAGGGGATGAAGTGAGCCAGGGAAGCGAGCTGGGTTCAGAACAGCCCAACAAAACGGAATTATTATCGTTATTTTCAGCCCAGCTGTGCAGCAGCTCCGTGGGCTCCATACCAGCCCAGCTGTGTGCTTGACTCAGCAAGGCTGCTGGAAAACATCGCCCTCCTCGCACCTGGGGAGGTTTGGGTGCTCCCCCTCGGGACCAGCAGCTCTGCACCCAGCCCCGCAGACGCTGAGCGGGGCAGGGCTGCACGCCACAGCTGCCATCTCCTCTGAGATGTTCCAGCCACTGCCCCTCGTCCTCCCTCCGGCACCCTGCCTCTGAGGACACCTCACACAGGAAAAGGAACTCTTAGGGCCACTGGCTGGAAGAAGGATGGAAAAGTCAGAGAATAATTCTCTTAATTGACTACTCTTCTTACTACTTGTAATCTAGAGGAAATCTAATTAATTCTACATGAAGAACAACTATTCTGTGGTGAAGTGTAATTCCTGATCTCTGGGGCTTCAGCTTACCAGTTGTCAAATTATCCAATTACACACTTGTTAAAAACCATTTTGGGGAGATTTTCATGGCTCGTAAATAAATAATTTCAAAATCTTAAATCCCCGGAAGAAAAAAAAAAAAGAAAGAAAAAAAAGAAGCCCCCAACTTTCAAACAGTACCTCAAAATTAGGAAACACCTCTAAAAATAATGTCAAGAAGCTGACAAAGAGAGATCTCAGCCTGCTCTGCTCCAGAGCACCACAGTGGTGATGATCTATTTCAGTAGGGAGAAATACTCTGCTTCTTTTTCAGCAATGTTTTATTCAAATCACTAATCTGAAGGGAACCAATTAAGGCAGCATCCCCTTCATTACGCCAAAAGGGAAAAATCTTTTCATAAGCACATCACTTAAGAGGTGGGAAGCCAAGAGAGAGCACGGCCCAAGCCAAGGATAACGATGCTCTGGAGCGAGGCCAGTGCAGGGCCAGCGAGCTGAGCTGGTCCGGGCTGGAGCAGGCAGTGCCCAGGGAGAGCCAGAGGGAGCTGGGGCTGCCCAGCCTCCAGGAGAGCTGGAAACGGGAGCCCCTTCTGCTTCCTGCAGCTGCCTGCTCACAGGGCACGGGAGAGGAAGCCAGACTGCTCCAGGCTTATTGGCAGCGGCGCGAGAGGCGCAGGTTAGAACACGGGAAATTCCACTTCGCGCACGGGAGAACATCGCCGAGGAGATGATCCCACTCTGAGAGCTCCCCTGAGAGACCTGGCTGCCCACCTCTGCAGGACTGCAAGCCCCAGCCCGGGTCCCGAGTTCCCGTGGGCAGCGCCCTGGGCAGCCGGAGCTGGAGCTTGTGGTGGTGGCTGAACCAACCGCGGTGATGCCCGGGGGCCACCGAGCCCAGGTAGAGAGGAAACCTATTGGTGGGACAACTCCAAAGGTTAAATATCCCCGTGAGAAAGGTTTCTCCCACCGAATTCCTGTGACCTGATGCAGGTTCGGTCTGACTGACAGCTGGCAGACACCGCCTGTGTCCCCTAAAGAATGTGACCAGATCTGTCCCGCCCTCTCCTTATCCCCACGGGTCGTTGCTCTATCATCCCCACCTCCTTTTCCGTACTCCTTTTAAGTGTGTCCCGAACGGAAGCTCGGCCTCTCGTGGCCGGACTCTTCGAGGGAGTTTCTCAATAAACCCTTGGAATTCCGAGCGGGGCTGCCTCACTCTTTGGCCTCTGGCTACACCTGGGCCGTCCCTAAGCCCCGGGTCCGTGCGGCTCCGTGCCTTCCACCGCCCGGGCGAGGCAGCTGCCAGCGAGGCACACGGTGCCACAGCGTGTCCCCTCTCGCACTGGGCTCCTCTGGACCAGCTGCAGCCTCTCAGCCCAAAGCCGGCCTCGCGGGGTAAAACAGGAGCTCCCCTCGCCCTCGGCCGCTCCCTGGGGGCTCCGACAGCTCCGGGGCTGTCTAGGGGAAGGGGTGTGCTTAGGGCATGTGCCTCAGTCAGGGCCAGCTCTGCATCCCCGTGCACCAACCTGCCTGCTGGCACCTTCTGTGCTTCAGTGAAAACAGCGCAGCACTCAGCTTTACAGAGTACTCTGCAATATTTGCTGCTGCACTGTACGGCAGGGCTGTGTTAGGAAATCCTGTGAGTGAAACCAGACATGAAACAAAAGAGGAACAGAAGGCAGTAATCTGCTTTTTATAAACCCAAATGGACTGTATTTCAATAAAAGTAAGTAAACACCATCCCTGATTTGGCTTTTCTTCAACAACAACAAAAAAAACCCTTTAGAAATTTCTTTAATATTGAGTCTGATTATCCTAAAGATAGAAAGGTGTTGGAAAAACAATCCAAATTAGGTGGCACAATATTTTCCGTGAATACTGGTCATTCTGGGCACTAAGTGTGAGACATCTTAAGACATCCTGACTTGAAAATCATTCGGAGCACTTGTCTACTGAAAATGAGGTCCCTTTCAGCTGGCTCAAACTGGCTCCACAAAATTATCAAATTATAAAATAATTATGAGACCATCATTCTGAAAACTCGATTCACCACCAAATTATTTCTGTTTCAAACTCAGAACATTTGTAATACCAGTGGTTTTACAGCTGTGTTTAAACAAGCCAGGACTTCTAAATCTTGTGTCCATTGACATAAAGGAGGGACAAATTCTGGTGAAACCTGCTCTAATTCTGATCTGCTGTGTTTTCCTGGTCCTTCTACATTCTGTAGCTTCAGAGCAACACAAAGATTGTCAGGGTGAAGGACTGGGCGTGCTTCAAACCCACTTCAACGGCACGTGCCTAATCAAAGAAAACACATGTAACTCACACTTAAGAAACAACAGCAGCTCTTAGGCTTTAATTCCTAAGAAAAATACCCTTGTGCTTGTTCCTGCTTCTCTGGGGAACCCAATTTTCCACGTTCCAGGTGAAATGGTGTGGCTGTCAGCAGCTCTGCCGGCAGCAGCCCCAGCCCTCGTTACTCATGGCCCCTCTCCCAGAGGCAGGGTGGCTGCTGCTTGCTGTTGTTCCAGGTGATTACAGCATTAGTCAGCCCCAACTGCAGCTCCCAGACAAACCCAACATTTCCAACCTCTTGTCTTCAACAACAACGTCATGGAGATCTCTCTCCATCAGCCTGTGGTAAGGGTGGCAGAAAAGGGATTGCATTGAACAGGAACATCTGCCTGATGGGTGTCACTGCTTGGGAATTTAAGCAGCCAAACGTCTGTGTGGTGTTGCCATGAACACAGTTACTCTTTCACTGCATGCTCCACACGTCAACAAAATGTCTAATTGTGCAGGGAAAGAGCTATTGCTTGCTATTTCAAATGTTAAGGACCCCAGGGTCGTCATTAATTCTGGAAGGAGAAATCCAAAGAATATGGCATTTGCTGTTTTCTGGAGATAGGGCGTGCTCGAGTGCCAAGTGCCTGCATTGTCCTCTCTCTCATTCTGTGCACACAAACCCAAATGCCACTGCTGGGGTCACACAGCTGCCACCGTGCCAGCGGGGGCACAGCAGGAGCCTGCCACGGCAAGGCCAGGGTTTGGTGAGCAGCAACAAGAACAGGGAGCTGAAGACCAAACCAAGCCCTATTTCCAGACAATTCCACTCGGAAATGAACCCTGAAGGCCAGCCCCACGGCAGCTGATGTTCACTTCTTGAACACAGGCTCGTGGGGACACCAGAACTGTCACAGCCCAGGGCACTACCCAGGTGCCTGGTCCATCACTTGGGTACAGAGAGATGCCAATGCCACAAGCTCCGAAAAAGCCAAAATAATTAACATCTACACATGGGAATAATGTCTTGTAGCTTCAGACACCTGTGATTCAATTACCTCCTGAAGCACCACAGACTCTCAGGTGTGAACTCCATGAGACACACTCCTCCACCAGCTGCACAGGCTGACTGCAGTTACCAGGACGTGAAGCAGGATCTAATCTGACTCCCACGCTGCACAGAGATTGATTAACAAGCTCTGCAGTGCAAAGTCCTTCCTGTGGAAGTTGCCTGAGCACGAGAACCAAGGCAAGGTTTCTGGATCCAGGCAGAGCTGGGAGAGGCACAGTCAGTGAGACACTCTATTCCTTGGGACTGATACAGCAATATTCCAGAATCACACTGATACAATATCCCAGAACTGATCCAGGGAAAATCTACTTTTTTAGTGCTGTCAGTAATGACCCTGTAACAGACTACTGCTAAAATCTGCTCACAATATCAGTTGGGAAGGCATTGTCAATACAGACGTTGGAACTATTTAATAGAAGCAACAGATAAACCCAAGGATTCAGAAAAAAGAAATGGAATGAAATGCAGTCACGGTGAGAAGTTTAACGGTGGGAACTGACAGAGTTTCAGCCATCAGGAGAGAGGTCTTCAGCCTGAAACAACTGAGCAACAGAAAGATCTGGATGTGACACTGAGTCACAGGACAAACACGTGCCATTGCAGAGAGCAAGTCCTGACCAACTCAAGAAAAACCCCAGGAAACAGAACCAAACCCTGGCACGCATCTTTTGAGACAGAGAACAAAACATTTCCAGGGCACGAACACTTGGACAATGGCAAGAGACATCATCTGGTACTCTGACATCATCTGGGATGTCTATTTTCAAGAAAGGTGACTCAAAATCAGAATTGGTGAGTGCTGAGATGTATTACTGGGAGAATGGCAAGTCTGTTTTACGGTGTGAACTTTTAAGTCCTTGACCTGTCTAATTTCAGAAAGCAATCGGATATATTTCTGAAGAGAAAATGGTTGCTGGCAGTATCACAATGATCCGAAGGTTTCTCCCTTTCTTAGGAGTAGATTTCATCTGTGATTCACTAATCATTTTGATTTAAAAAGGCTCCTTTTCAGCACTGGGTAACATTTTAATTAAATATTTGAAAACTTGCCGAATACTGTAATTGCAATTTAAAAGCTATGAATTAGGAAGGTAAAAGCTTTTATCTACTCTCCAGACATCTTTTTCTTTTTCATAAAGCTGTCAGTGGAAGTCTTTAGAAATACTCCCTCATCAAATCTGAGTAGGACACAGGGTTCTGGCTGATGGGATCCCGCATGTCTCAGCTGCCAGGCAGAGCTCAGGCTGGTCCCAGCCAAAAGCAGATCTCCCCAAAATCAATTTGCTCCTCTACATCGGTCACAAGGGGCGAGATTCACCTTTCAGAAAAGAACTGATTTCATCCAAAGGCAGCCTGACTGCCAGGTCAGATGGTGGACAGGGGAGAGGAGGCTGGGACAGCCCCCAAAATCCTGTCCCAGCAGCCCACTGAGAATTCTGGTAGCTGAACCTGAGCTGCATATCCAGTCTCTACCAGAACATAAACAGCGTTATTTAACAATGAAATCTGTCAGATACATGTATTTATAAGGGCATTTATACCCTAAGCATTTTTAAAATCTGTCAGTGACTGCCACTGCCATGACAGCTGATCCCTATAATTATTAGAAATAATTTTAATATCAAAAAAGTTTCCTTTATAATAAATAGCCTCTTTACTGCCACAATTGATTTTATTTATTTACCTGGTCTACTTATACAGCTTCTTATGCTGATGGTAAGCAGAACAGTTTACTTTCTGCCAACATATTCGTTAAAGTTTAAAAAGAACATCAGGCGTGGGCTGAAACAATGAATTATCTAAAAGGAATAATGTTAAATTGATGTTGAGGTTTTGGATACAATTTATTTAATATGACTGCCAGAAATAGGACTTCTCACAAGCCAAAATGTGCCTAATGGGCCTGAGGACAAGAGCACGCTCCTTGGCAAGGGGAGAACGGGTTTAGGGTCAGCCTTGCTTTGATAATTGCTAGGACATACCAAACCAGAGCTTTCACCCAAACACCATCTTAAACATGAAGCGTGTTACACGCCATGCATTATAACAGGTTTCTGTTCAACAAATGAAGACCTCCACCCTTTACAGGCAGCTGATGAAGCTGACCCTGTAAAACAAACGCTGCCCGTGTTTCACACAGCCTCAGCCGGGGTGACGCTGCAAACACCGCTGCAAAGGTTCTTCTGCTCCAGCACCATCCTTCCCTGCAGGGCACTGACCTCCGGGAGATGCAGGGTAAGGGGACCCTTCTTCCTAACAGCTCACCCAAGCTTGCTAAACCCCGTGAGGAGCAGGTGTTTGCCAAGAGCAGCTCCCCCGAGCAGGGGACAGCCAGAGCTGGGGGGACAATTCTGCACCTCCTGTGAGACCTGCCGGGGCCAGCCGGGGCTGGGGGGACAATTCTGCACCTCCAGTGAGACCTGCCGGGGACAGCCGGGGCTGGGGGGCCAATTCTGC
>VWPU01010714.1:0-22147 GCA_013398955.1 Callaeas wilsoni
GCGGCCCCGCCGAGCCGCTGCCGGCCCGCCGGCCACGCCGCGGCGCCTGCGGATCGCGTCAGCGGCGGCGGCCCGTCCGCGCCCTCCCCGCGGGAACGGCCGGGTTATTGCCGCCGGAGCCGCGGCACGGGCCGCCTCTCGCCCTTTACCTGCTCCGCGGCACGATGCGGCACGGAACCCGCTTGGTAGCGCCCCCGGGGATCGCTTGCTGCTCCTTACAAACAGTCATCCGCGCACTTCGCCAACAAATACCTACATTTATACCTATCAGTGCGCATAACCAAAACCTAAAGGGCTCTCATTAGCCTATACTGTGAAACACATCCATTTCTTCTTAGCCATTTAAATAGCTACTAAAACTTCGTGCTAGAACATCGATTTGCTTTTGTTTACAATTACGGTTTCATACACAGAACAAAATATTCAGTATGATTATTTATATGCAAGTTTCAAAATGCATCAGAAAGAGAAACAGATAGTGAAAATAAAGAGACAAATCAGCGGTTTTAGAATCAGAAAGGTCAAACAGTATCATTCTGCAGCTGTCAACATTTTAAACAATTTTTTGGGTTTTCTGCAATGTCTCTGTTGAATACAGTGTGTAGGGATTTCCAGGAAGCATTTGACCTCTTGTCTTCAGCTCTTGAAGAAAAAACCACAAGTGTACCCTCTGAATGCTGTTGCATGGAGCAAGGAGAGGGAGCACACCTGATACCTTCTGACATCTGGTGAGAAAGCTCATGCTGTCAGCTTTACTCTTAGTTTTCTGCAGTTACTTACCTATTCCTTATATACTTTTTGCCCCATTCATCTTGACCTCATCTTGAGGTTTCAAGTATTTCACATACCAACATGCCTTTTAAAAAAGTTAAGTCTTCTAACAAGAACAAAACAAACAGATCTCAATGCTTGCACCAGTCAAAGGAATCACTTTCCAAAAAAAATTGCCAGAATATTTTTGCTTCCTTCTTGTATCAGCTTGCCTTCAAGATAAGTTGCTCATTTTTCCCTTAAATAGGTTATATTAGTTAAAATCAAGCATGTGTCAGAATCAAGAAAACTTCATTTTGCTCTGTTTGATCATTGCATCATTTATATGTTTGGGAAATGGCTGTTACAATATTCATTCCAACAACAAAAAAAAATTTCTTTGACAAAACATGAAATAAGTCCTTTATAGCAGAAAACCCTCAAGCCTTTTTACCACTTGTAATATACCTGCAAAATTAATGGTTTTTTGTTGAAGTCACTCTTTGTAAATCTCTAATGGAAAGGCAACTGTTCTGTGAGTTATTGAAGCAGGTTTTTTTAGTCACTGTTGATGCCATTTTCTCCACCCAATTTGTACTCTTTTGGCTTTCTGCTCAGGAAAAGCCTCCTCCCACCACAGCAACCATACTGCGTTAACAGCTCCAGCTGTAGGAACCTAATTTACTGATTTCACACAGAAAAGCTTTGCAACTGCACTAACAGCTGAAAGTCATCAAGTTTCTAGAATTTCACCACAGACTAGAAAAATCAATAATCACAAAAATGGGCTGTTACTTCTCTTAGCTACAGGCAGGATATTTCAAGAAGATACTTTGTCATCCCCCATAATTTAGGGAAGTGTGCCCCATGCATGCATACTCTTTAGGAAAGCAGTAAAAAACTTGCATTGCAAAACTAAACAGAACAGCTTGCATAGATATACTAACACACAAAGGAATTCAGCAATGAGCTTTATGTGCCTAACTTTATTAGGTTTTTTAAAATATTTACTGGTATAAAGTGCTCTCAGGGTCTGTTTTCTTCATTAGCCCCTGTAGTAGTTCATTTGTACCTTCAAATCTTAACATTCTCCCAGCTGTCACTTCATTTTTTACCTTGAAGTATTTACACCTTTTACAGTATTTCTCTGGTGACATCTCTTTTATGACCCATTCTTAAAAGTCAACAGCAATTTTAATGTCATTTGGGTTACACTCATGTGTGACACTATGTCATCCTCCCCCAGTAAATCAACAATCAGCAGGGGAAGACATTAAAATTATGATACTCAGGAGCAGAGCTACAAATTTGAAGAAAAAACTCAAGCAGGCAGGTAGTTTTATCAATTGTAACTTGTTCCTGAATTTTTTTGTTGTTAATGGTGCTTGGTTTTCTAAACACATCTTAAACACATCAATTAAAATAGATTGACAAGGTTCTAATTAGGTAATCTCTCCTTGTAGTAGTGGTTGCTGAAAAGATTATTTTTAGTGCTCTTAAAATGCTGGCGTACACCAAGCCCTATTTTGGGATAGCTATACAAATTACCATCAGGTGTCATACCTCTGGACTGTAAGCTTTTTACGTCTTTAGCCTTGCTTCTGGTCTTTACTAATTAGTGATCTGAAGTAATATCTATCTAGCTGCCTATTCATTTGCCTCAAACCACATCTAAAAACATCAGAAGCACATAACTTTCCCTGCATGAGACTCATTCTTCTTCTGCCACAAAAATCACAGCTTACAGACGATAAATGCTCTAGCAAACCTCAGTTCCTTGGCACTGCGCTATCTTGAGCTCTGTTTATCTCTGTCAGCAAGCAGACAGAAAGGCTTCTCCCTGAGGCGAGGTGAGCAAGGAGCCAAACGTGACCGACCACAGCACAGGGAGTCCCTTCACCGACAGGGCGCAGTCCTGCAGCGGGACAGGCGGAGCTGGCCGCTGGGAACAGGCCCCAGCCTCAGCCACGAGGAGGGCACAAAGCAGGCCTGTGGCACATCCAGAGAGGCAAGAAAGGAACAGAAGGCCAGAGACAAGCCTGAGGTTCATCTAGAAACCAAGTCTAGGCAACAAACAGAGCCAACACCCAAAACAAGCACACCTACACCATAGCTTAGATAGGGAGCAATTACCTGGCCAGGCCTGAGCTTATATGGAGTTCCTGGGCCCAGGAATCAGGTGTGTAGGTGGAGGCCCCAGGTGAGGCTGGTCAGGGCTATTAAGCCTTGTTGACACCCTCAACAGGGTGGCCTGACAGGCCCCATTAATGAGGTCTTAAATTAACAGAAATATTTGACTTACCAGAGTAACTGAGTCTGCAAATACAGTGGGTGCCAAATTTCTCTGGCTAAGCAGGTCCCTTCCTTTCTGTTAGGTGCCAGGAAGAGATGTGCCCTATGTGACCCCTGTATCACATGGCTTCCTGCAGAAGTGCAGTAGACTTGAAGCATCCAAAACTCTTGGGTCTGCACATGCACAATTAACCATGTCTCCCCAGATGTTGTGTTTACCAGCAAGGCACTACGCAATCATTCTGCTGTCATGCTATTTATTACTCATGCACAATCATGCAGTGAAGTAAGGGCCAGGATTTCCAATGAAAATAGAAACTGGTACCAAACTGCTGTCCACTGCAGGTCAGCAACATCTGTCAGGAAATATTTAGAATAAATATAATGGGCATGTATAATGGGTATCAGAAGACGAAATCATAGTCCCTTCT
This sequence comes from Callaeas wilsoni, assembly GCA_013398955.1. Classification (NCBI taxonomy): domain Eukaryota; kingdom Metazoa; phylum Chordata; class Aves; order Passeriformes; family Callaeidae; genus Callaeas; species Callaeas wilsoni. The sequence goes on from VWPU01010714.1 coordinate 3,474, forward strand.
GGCCTTATTTCACATAGAATGGTGTTAACACTTAGAGTATCTGTGTTCAGCATGCCTACAAATGTTAACCTGTTTTCAGTGCCAATCAGGCAGGTAGATACTATCTACAGAACCAGGGCCAAGAAAGACTATATGAGGAAGTCATTGTCAAAACCACAATGAGAATTCAAGAGTTTCTGCATTAAATTCATGTTGTTCAAGACTTTTCTCTTTCAGATAGTGCCAACTAACAATGCTGTGGGTGCTTTATCTGATCATCTGTATTACAAATCCAAAGGCATTAACAGTATTTGGCCTGTGTTCAGCTGGGTTCACAGGCGCAGCACCTCGCACCAGTGTGGCACACAGGTTCCTACATCACATCAGGGATGTGAGCAGGCTGGTCACTTTGTCACGCTGAAGTCCAAGCTAATAAATGTGAGGCAGGCTTTGGTAGAAAGTAGAAGCTGTAATCCCTGTTTTGTAGTCACACAAGAAGACAGCCCTAATGTTTCAGTATCCTCTTTCCACTACAAGGTAAGCAGGGCTAGATAAGATAGGCCTGGTTAGATCAAATCTGTCCCTTAAAAAGCAGCTTAGGTGTCTTTGCAATGTAATTATCAGAGCTTTTGGTTTGTGAAAGGCTAAAGTTCAGCATCAATCTAACCCTTCTTAGCTTGGACTGATGCTGTGCTTGTTGCAGAGGTCTGATCCAGATGACTCTGCAGAATTTAGGGACAGCATACCTGAGTAGTTCTGTTTCCAGGGCTAAGGCCTTGAGGGCACTAATAGGTCTTAATGGACCTGACCAGCTGCATCTGGAGTCTCCACCCACATCCTTTGCCCATGGGCCCAGGAGCTCTATTTAAGCTCAACTCTGGCTTGTTGATATGAGCCTTGTTTATTTAGAGCCTTAGCCTGGGCTTAGCCTTTTTCAGTCTGCATGGACTCTGTTCAGCATTCACTTCAGTTGTGTGTGTTTCCCCTTACCCCATGGGTCTCCAGACCTGCTTGTGACCTGCAGATTGAGTTCTTAGTCCAACTTCAGACCTACCTCATCTTCTGGAAGCTGTTTTGTTGCCTGGCCTTGTGCCTGAGTGCAGATGGTGCCCCTGGGCCCATTCTGTTTACCCTGTGTGTGTACAGTGGGGCTGGGTGCTGCCTGCTAAGGTCCTTGTCCTGCTGGCTGTTGTGTGGGGCTGCCTGTCTCTCACAGCTCCCTCATGTTTACCACAGGCTTGAGTTTTGCCAGAACTGCCTGCAATGCAGAACTACTTACGGGTTTGTGCACTTTATTACTTTGTACAATATTGTTCAGTTTTATTCATTCTGTAGGTAGGTGTCAACTTGCATTTTTTTCTGGAAAATAGCATGGGGATAGAAACACTGTGTCAGACCAAAGGTCCACCAGCTTACAGCTTGCCCAGAAAAATAGCCAGTAGCATGTACACAGGGAAGGAGGCTTGGGTGGCATACAGGGCACTCAGTGCACTCTTTCAGCTTCAAGTAATGCATAGTTAAAATAGTACTTCTGTGTTATGTGGTTTTGGTTAAATCTTCTTCCATTATTTTTGCTTTAAAAAAAAAACTCTGAAGTTTTTTTGCCTCTTCAGTGTGCTGTAGTAATGAGTTCTGTGGTTTGAAAACATGTTGCATGAAGTTGGTGTGTTCTGGTTAAATGTTTGATAGATTGCTTTGATATTCTTTACTTTAGAGATATGGTCATTGTTTCTCTAAAACACACATTGAGTGAACGAGTATCTTTCTCTGGTATTACTTTCCATGCTGTTTTTGTTTTTATAGTATATTGGTTGGGATTTCATCCAGATTCCTGCCTTTCTAGGGTGGAAATATTGGTGTATTTAGCTGCTCCCTGTGCTTTTGGGTACATTTGCTATGTTCTTTGGTGTCTTTCAAGTTTCCCTTTGCACCTCTTAAGCAAACCAGAACTGCGCGTTATATCTGAGATGTAAGTGGACAAGCGATCTAGGCTAAATAATGATGGTGTAGGGGTATTTCCTGTTCACCTCTCCCCTTCTTTTGTAATGGGCCCCAACATTCCACTTGAGCACACAGAACAGCTTCACTGCAGCACCTGTCACAGTACCAGGATCTCTATTTGGAATGGTAGGAGTTAAGTCAGATGCTGTGATTTCCATATTTCCCTTCATGTGCCTCACTTTGCATTTCAGTGAAAGGATTTCATCCACCATTTTATTGCCCAGACAGTCATTACTGTGAGATCTTTTTCCAAACATTTATACTCAGCTTGTCTTGGTAGGCTGAGTATCTTACTGTTGCCAGAAAAGATTGTGACCTGGTGCTACTTGCTTCCCAGGATGAAAGACCTCAGACCATGGGCACATGAGTCTGTAGGTATGAAAATGAACAATTGTTAGTTTTTGTTTGTTTCCTAGCCTTTAGCATGTTTCTAATGGAGCTGTGATTGTGTGTGTTGATGCTTGGGTGCTCCTGTTAACCTGCTTATTCTAAATAAACCTTAGCCCTCATTGTTTGTTGCTTTCCCCCAAGTTACTAATTTCTTGCTCTGCATTTTATTCAAGCCCACAACCTCTAACTTATTGTCATCTCCCCAAGAAACATATTCCGATTATGTGGGGTTTTATCATCGAGTTCCAGTTCCTTCAACTTCTGCTGTGTGCAGCAGTTTGAGAGCAACGGTTCTTTTACCTCTCAAATTACCTGTTATTTCGTCTTACAAAAATAGCTTGTGTTACCTTATATTTTAGCAGGACAAGTCTTTGGAATTATGTAAGTCTTGATATCCAGCCCTGAGGAGGAGATAGATTGGTTACACCCAGCAAAGAAAACTTATGCATTGCTAAAATTCTCTGCCACTGGGGGCAACTGTTCAAAATTCAGGTGTTTGTGGTGTAGGTTTCACCATGTTTCATCTGAAGTGCCTGTGAGCTTGGCTGAGATTCCCAGACTGTATTCCTCTTTCACTGCAAGGACACGTAGGGCAGGTGGGAAGAGGATGGAGGTACCAATTGGTGATAGGCTACCTACCCACTATCACTGAAGAGCAGCAGTGACAAGGAGTTGTGCAGATCTGTGCCACTGCTTCTCCTTTATCACGTGTCACTTAAACCAGCAAAACGTTGGCATTTGAAGCATCTCTAGGGATGGATGGATGTGGACAGTACTGCTCCCTTGTGTGCAGCAGAAAAGCCTCTCTGCAGGCTCACATTTGACTGGGCTGGTTCACACTTGAAGTGCTCTATATTACAACAGCTACAGACTATAATAATAATGATAATAAAGCCTTTCTAAAAAAGTACTGCTTGGATATTGTTTCACAGATCCCATTTCCAACATCTGTTTTTCAGTCTGAAGAGATCTGAGATTTGGTGGCCTGCTTTTCACAAAAGGCTGTGGCGATAATGAGTAGTGGAAGAAGTCAGTCAGTGGACTGACTCTTCCTCTTACCGTAACGTTTTACTCACCCGTTTCCCTCTGGGAAGGAGCAGCAAATATCATCAGCGGCTCTTAATGGATGAGGTGGGGGATGGGGAAAGAGCAAGGCTCATTATATTTTGCCTCCTTGCAGGAGGGAGAGGGCGGCTCAGCAGATCTTTCTTCTCAGCCAGCATCTTCCCAATGCTTCTGGGAGTGTTTGCTCCACGCGTGGGATGGCCGGGCCCTGATGGACGCTGGTGTTCGAGGGTCCTCCTGGATGGCACATGTAAGGGGAACGGGGTCTGGCCCCTGGCGAGCCCCTCGCCCGTCACGGCTGACCAGGCTTTCCCTTCTCCAGGCTAAAAAGAAAAGGGATGATTTTGTAGAGTGCCACCACCGTGGCTGACCGGGGAGTATGCGGCGTCAAACCACAGCCTCCGCAAGCAACGGGGTAATTTGCCTTTTCTTATTACTGTCATTTAATTTCGTTGTCGTCGTCAAATAACCCCCGGCGTTACCAGCCTGGCACGCCGACGGCGACTGTTGTGGGCAGCCGTGGGGGCACCGCCGCCACTCTCGCTGTCCCCGGGGCCATGCCGGGTCACCCCGGAGCGCGGGGGCGTGGGTGCGGCGTGGGGGGCGGCGAATCCCGCTCCGGCCGCGGGGATCCAGGGCGCGTTTTGCCGCCTGCCGGGAGGGCTCGGTGCGGCGAGCGCCCCGCCGAGCCGCCCCCTCCCCGCTCCCTCCCGGAGGGTCCGGCCAGGGGCGACGCCGCCGCCGCCGAGAGCACGGAGCACGTTTCGCGGCCCGGGGCTCCTCTCCGCGCCTGGGCTCGTCGCGCCATGGGAGCCGCCCGCCCGCGGGGGCCCGGGCCGTGACCCGCGCTCGCCCCGCTCCGAGCCATGCCAGCATCGCCCTTTCCTGTGAGCTGCGGGCTGGCCGCGCCGCAGCCCTGGTACGTGTGCGGGACGGGTCCGGGGGCTGCTGCGGGCGGGAGGGGGGGAACGACGGGGACCTCTGCTCTCGGACCCCCACCTCTTTTCTTTTTTTTTTTTAGTTTTTTTTTTTTTTAGTTCCTCTCCTTCCTCTCTCGCTTATCCCCTCGGCTAGTTGCAAAGTTGAGCTAGGGTGGAGTGGGGAGGGGGAGGCAGAGGCACTGCCGCGGCCAGGCTCGGAGCCCCGCGGCTCAGGCCGTTCCGAGGCGGGGAGGAAGGCAGGCTGGGGGTTATTCAAATGCAAAACGGAGTTTGTTGGCCGAAAAAGCGAAGAAGTCCGGTCTCCCTGGCTGTGCTGGAGCGTGTTTGAGCTGCAGCAGCCAGAGCCTGCCTGGAAAAACCCGCCAGGCAAGAGAAGCTGCCTGCAGCCTGCGTGGAGGACAGGGAACAATTAAAAGGGACCCTGCCCGGCCATAGAGGCCCCCGGCCAGCCGGGAAAACCCCGCAGCCCGCTCCCGCCCGTAAAACTGGCGAGCGAGGGCTTTGCAGCATCACCCCGTGGAGGTGCCGCTGGTGTGCAGGGCTGGGGGGGAGCATCCCTGGGGATGGCTCCCCGCATTCGCCCTGGGAGAAGCCAGGCGCGTCCAGATGGGCGCTGCGGGTCCCCCGCGCAGCCGCTGGGGTCGGCCCCATTGTCTGCAGCCCCGGGGAGGGCTCTCAGGGTTGGGGGGGCACGGCCACCGGCGGGGCCGGGCCACGAGGAGCCGCTGCCTCCCCCCCAGGGGGGCCCTGCCTGCCCCTTCCCCCCTTGGGGTCCGCCTGCCTGCACTGAAGGAACCAGAGCCCCGCAGGGCTGCAGCCTCCGGGGTGCTCCTGGGCGCTGAGTGCTTGTCCAGCTGTTCCTGGAGCTGGGGGAGAAGAGGTGGTGGTCTTACGGCAGCTGGAGGCTTGGTGCTGGCGGGAATGCTCCCTGCCGTGCTCGTGAAAGAACCAGGGGAGAAGGATGTGGTTTGGCGAATGGGTAAGGAGAAAGGACGAGGCGGCCTGCTGGGAGGCAGGACTGGCTAACCTTACAAAGGTATGGCTGCTGGCGCCCGAGGAGCGAGCAGCGGCACAGGCTGGGTTTGCGAAGGGACCAGGCGCTGCAGCAGTCAAAGGAGACGCGCCAATTGTGTGCCCAGCCTGTCCTGCACTCAGCCAGCCTATCCTGCTGCTATCCCAAAGATACTTAAAGAGAAACGGAGTCCGCATCGCTTGTATCTCGGCTACCCAGCGTGGCGAGATTGCTACTCCTTTAAGGAGGAGAGGGGAATGTGCAACGGGCATGCGGAGCAGGGCGTGAGCGCTCTAATGTCAGTGGACTGAGGTGGTGGGAGTCGACTCCTGTAAATAAGCTGGCCAGAGATCCGGATCTTTAGCCAGATGCACGCCGCACCAGCATAGATCTGGCTAAAGAGCTCTTATTCTAGAACTTATAATACAATAATGATAACATGGGCAAAGATCGCAGCATTAGGTATTTAAACATGACTGAGCGAATTTCTAAGACAGAGGTGTCTCTTTAAGTTTTCAAGACAATGGAAAAACCTGTGAAAACAATAATGACAATAATCTTCCAAATAATAATAGTTTTCCCCAGCTGTGCTCAGTGGTTTTTGAGGTACTCTTGTGGAGAGGCAGAAAGCTCTTCTGTGGTGTAATTACCCTGTTTTCATTATGTTAGTCAACACGAGTTAGGAATACAGATTGAATTGGGAAAATTTAACATTTAGTCTTGGTCTGGGCAGGTAGCCTGGTCGACCCTAACTGTAAAGGAGGAGAAAGCTGGTTTCTGCTTTTCAGAGGTAGTTGTTCCACCAGCACGAGGGATGATGGTGGGTGCTCTTGGGATGAGGGTCAGTCCCTCAAGATAAGAGGGGTTTATTGTGCTTGGAGGAGACAAGGGCAGACTGGGTTGTGCAAAACAGGTAACTGGGGAAGAACTCAAGGTGAGATGTACCAAGGAACTTTGATATTCATTGTCTCTGTAAGACCTAATTCTTCACTGTGTAGTAATTCAAAATCTTCACTGATAGTGTTTTATTATGACTGGCACGGTACCGTGGTTGCTGAAGCTGACCTAAGCACTTCCATCCTGCTTTCTGTTTTCAGATACTTAAAATTTCAAAACACCTTTCAGGCTGAAATTTTCCAGGCTTAATCTTTGCCTGAAGGTTCTTCCCTCCACCTCCCCCTTCTTTTAGCTGAGTTTGAGATAAGATGATTCAGTTAATGGTGGTGGGGTTTTTTGTGGATTTTTTTTGTCCTTGTTTTTAGGAAAAGGCAAACCCTCTGAAGAATGGAGTCATATTATCAAAAAGAAATGCAGAATTAGAGAGGCACATGATTAGCTAGGGTGTTCTATTTGGTTTGCTCGCTTTTTTTTTTGTATTCAAATGTATCTAAAGTGTTCTAGTGGATGGGGTTTTTCTTTGGTGAGCCTTCAGAAATTACTTGGTATCTTTTTACTTTTTAGCATTCCCCCTGTGAAGGTCAGTGTTTGGCTGCCCTGCACATAGGTTAAAGTAAGCCCATGCTCCTGCCTGGCTGAATGGAGGATGCTTGCACATTGGTGTGAGTCTTCACAATGGGTTTTTGGTTCAAGTTGTTTGTCTGAGGCTTAAGCTAGTTTGTGGTTTAGGCATGTGTGGTTCTTTGCCACAGTTGTATTTTTTTCCTTTTTTTCCCCCTAATCGTTCTAATAGAGCTTTCCCTAAACTGGGAGGAGGTTGGTTTTTTTTTGTGGTATTTTTTTATCTGTGTGACTCACTGTGCAGGCTCCAAGGTGCATGAAGTCATGACACTGCAAAATGCTAACCATGGACATCTCCTGCTGAATTCATGGAGCGTGCCTCTTTCACAGCAGCCTCCAGCTCCTGACGCAGCAGGGTGGCAGCCCTGCCTTATCCTCCAAACACAGAGGTGGCCTTCCGGGCCCAGCGAGGACAAAAATTTAGGATGAAGGCTTTGGTGCTTGGTCTGCTCAGCAGCATCCTGTGTTGCTGATGAGTGAGTAAAGGATTGTGCTTTATGTGCCTTTGTCTGTGGGAAACTGAGGTGGCATCCTGCAGTGCTTGTCCCACGTTCGTGTGCTGCTGGAAAGCATTGCCTTCAGCCCAGGTTTCATATATGTGGATGAAATATGCCTGGTTGCCTAAGAGTGGCATAGTCCTGTAACATAAAGCAGAACACTTGTATGGAGGAAAATGTAGTGAGGAGGCCTCTGTATGAGGCTGTGCATGAAATAACTCATGGTGCTGAGATGGCAGATGAGAAGTTTCATTTTTATTTCTTACCCAAAGCCAAATGTATATTCAAGGATTAAAGAAGGGGGAAAGGGAAAATTAAAGCCGATTCCCCACTCCTAACCCGTTTCCCTTCTTTTCATATACAAGATGTTCTACAGAGCAATGAGTAGGTGCAGGGAACTAGGCCAAATTGGAAGGCAGGTTGGCTTTGGTGCAGCTGGGAACAATATGCAGATGATATGACATGCTTTTGCACCTGAGGGGCAGATTTTTTTAATGTCTGTCTTCTGTAGTGTCTCTTGCATCTTCCTCTAGAGCATTTGCTGCCAGAAGACGAGGTGGTTTTCAATTCTAAGTTATGCATCTGAGCTTGTGTGACAACTTAGTCACATTGTGGCCCTTATTGCTTGGGACCTGCATATTACTGAGTGGCCTTTATGAAAGCTTCCAGATCCATTTTTCCTAAGGGCAAATCTCAAGAGACTTTTTAAAAGATACCTAAACACTGAAACAAAATGCATTCAAGTACATTTGACTATAATGAAACCAGGTGACCAGTGAAACTAGTGACTGCTAGCTGTGTCATTTTTTTTCCCCTGTACTGCTCTGTTCAGGGGTTACTTGCCATCTTTCACAACACCGTAAAAAAACTGCCACCATTTTTTATGAGGTCACATCTTCCAATAGCTTTCTTTTTCCCCGTCATCTTCCAACACGAATCAAGTTATGTAACAGAATCTTGACTGACAGTGTCTCTGGAATGAAAGCTTACTTTATCTTTTTTTTACCCATTTGTGTAAAGTGAAACATTGTGGGTGGGTTTGTTTGGGTTTTTTTTGTTACTTGTTTGTTTGCGGTCTGTTTTTTTGTTTTGCTGTTGTTGGGTTTTGTTTGTTCGTTTTTTGTTGTTTTGGTTTTTTTTCTGGAGGCATTCTGACAGTATGGGGTTAAATTTCTTAATTACTTTGTAGCTAGAGTTCTCATTATAATTGTTTGGAATTTTGACCAAGAGAGGACTAAAAGATTTAGCCTTTGATTAGCTTTTTGAGCAGTGTTTCTTGAGGATTATAGCAGTCAGTGGAATTGTTCCAGGTTTGTTACCATGAATGAGCAAAACTTGAGGAACTGACCTTAAAACCAGCTTTCAGCTTTGCACATGAATTAGAAGAGGTAAGTTGGCTCAAGTAACAGCTTCAGCATGCGCTTGTATTATAGAGGGCAGTTCCCTGCAAACCCTCCTGTCTCCTGTTGTCCCTTTTACATCCTAGAGGTGCCTGTGCTCCCCTTCTAGGGAAGGCATGGCAGGTCTCACCTGGTTTGGCTTTCAGAAGAAAGCATTGAAGTAAGTTTGTTTCTCTCCAGGATGATAGAAAAGTGACAAGTTATTATATTGCCCCGTGAGGTTTATGTTTTATAATCCTGTTGAGTCCACCTAGATGTTTTGGAAATAGAATTAATTACTTGTTGTGAAATATGACCAATGTGATAAAGCCGTCTGCTGTCCTTAAGAAGGGGCATGAGATGATTTGCAGCTGCTGCAGATATCAACAGTCCTTGCCAGTGCTTTAAATGGAAAAGGTAAGGGAAACTATTTCCCAGTGTTACAGAAAACAGAACTTGTATACCAACCTTGCAGCTACCTAATGTTCTGGTCCTAATCGTGGAAGAGGAAACAAATAGCAATATAACTTACAGGACAGGTTATTTAAAATGTCAGACAGTTTTTAGCTAGCAGTTAAGGTGGTTATGGCAGGCTGGTATTCAAGACTAGGGTTTTTTTAAGGGAAGCAGAGATCTCTTGCTGACAACCATTTTGCCCGAGAGTGTACGATCACCTTGCAGGTCAGGTACTCAAAGTCCCAGACAAATATAACTAAGCATTAGCCTCCTATCCTCCAAAAAATTTCTTTTTGGGATCTCTTCAGATCTCTTCTGAAAAACCTAAAGTCCCGCCAGTGACAAAATTGAAACAAAATGGATGAAAGTGTTGCTGTTGTTGTGACCTTGTATTGTCATCTCTGAGTCAGATAAAGCCTTTGGCATCTTTTATAATGCAGCATTTAAAGCCAGGCAATTTCCTACAAATATCAGCGCATTCTTTTTTTAGCAAGAAGAAGAGAAGTCTTGAACCACTCTGTTCATAGCCTCTCTAATTTTGGCCCTAAAGAGAAGCAATGTTTTGGCATTGATAGTTTTTTACATTATTGCCAGACAAGTGTTTGTATTAAAAGAAAAAAAAAAAAAGGACAAAACCAACCAACCAAAGAACCCCAGGATGATCTTGCCTCTTCAGTCCTGAAGCAACTATTTTGCAATTTTCAAATCGTGCAATCACAGAATGGTTTGAGTGGAAAGGGACCTTAAAGATTGACTCATTCCAACCCCCTGCCATGGGCAGGGACACCTTCCACTAGACCAGGTTGCTCCAAGTCCCATCTAACCTGGCCTTGGACGCTGCCAGGGTGGGGCGGCCACTGCTTCTCTGGGCAAGATATGCCAGGGCCTCACCACCCTCACAGGGAAGAATTTCTTCCTAGCATCTAATGGAAACTTGCCCTCCTTCACCTTGAAGCTGTCCCCCCATGTCCTATCACTGTCCAAGTGCAAGTAAAGACATATTACCATGTAATTGTAGTAATGATTTTAAAAGGTACCAAATTGTTATAAATTAAGCTTCTGATTGATAATTTTGACGGTTGTGCTTCCTGAACTTCCACAATAACAGTAACAACTGCTTGTGTAGGGAAGCAAGATGAGCAAAGCATTATTCACATTCAGTATTCTCAAAAATCCAGTCACTGTTTCCACTCCAGACCTCCTGTATTCTCTGGTCATTCTGCTTCTGTTTTAGGGCTGATAAAGAGCAAAGACTTTATCACTTCAGTCCCCCTCCTGATTCACACATTCCCCTGTTGCCTGGCCTTTGTTGATGGCTTGCTTTCTTCCTTGCTCTCCTGGCTATAGGCTCCGAAAGTAGCTCGCATTTCCTCTCCTGCCACTGTTATGTAGCTCCTCCGCTAATGGCTACAGTTGTGCCTGCTGCTTGCTTCCAGCTGGTTTTGCAGCCCTCCAGGCCATCCTTTGGAATGAGGATCCCAGTCTCTGTCACAACCCCAAGAAACTGGGGAGGCTTTTTGCAGGCTACCAATAAGTATTTCATGGACTTGCTGATGTGATGCCCTCTTTGATTCATGGAATGACTCCTAGTGGCCATGTCCCCCTTCCCCCACGTGCCTCCAGAGAAGGGTAGAGGGAGGAGAGTACTCGGAATCCCTTCATTTCAGTTTTGTATTTGTTTTACTATTTCACTGTCTGGCCCAACTTTTATAGAGCACTTCTGTGGGAGCTGTTCTGGTCTCTTCGGCGGCCTTTGAAGTGTCACCCACAACTATAAACAACTGCACGTGTCCACTTAATCTCTCCAGGTTGGATGTGTTGCTGTGATGGAGGAGGGATGCTATTTATTCAGCTTGTTTATTGTGTGTTTGGTGGGCACTGTGTTCTGAGCTGACCTGAGAAGTGTGCTTAGCCTTGTCTTGTACAGCACTGCTGGCTCTAGATGGGATTTGTGTGAAAAAACCTGCTGTCTCAGTAATCATGTTCATCTGATATGCAATAGGAAGATGTGATACAAGATAATCACATTGTTTAGGTAAGATGCTTGGTTTATGTGTTTTAGTACAGAGGATCAGTTTGCTTACTACAGCTGAATAAACAAGAGTGAGGCTTCAAAATGCTTTAAATAAGCTACTCAAAAAGAGTTTGGGGCGTTACTGTTAGCCTTGGTGGGTGCTGTGGCCACCGGGCAGCCTGCCCAGGGCTGTGACAGAACAGCTGGCCAGAAGCAGGCTGGCTGCCAAGCGAGCTGCTCTGGGGAGCAGCAGGCTGTGCCCCACACAGAGGCCATGTGAGTTGGCTGTGCCAGCCCATCCCCTCGGCAGGATAACGAACCTCTCCTGGGGCAGTACTGTTTGGGCTGCCTCAGCAAAACTCTCCTCGCCTTCAGGAGAGCTCAGACCAGGCTGTGGGCAAGTGCAGCCTCCATGAGATCACCCTGTTGGCTTCAAGGTGGGGATTGAGGTCATAGGAGGGAGTGGTGATGTCAGGAGCCTGGTAACACTCTTTCCTTTTCTATTTCTTTTAGAAGACAAGATTCCCTTTCTTTTACTTCCATTTGAGGTCAGGATTTTAGACATCATCCCCATGAATCTTGTTCTTCCTTTTCTTGGCCTCTTCCCATCAATGAGGTGCAGAAGGCCTGGAGGTGACTTGAATTCAAGTCACCTCCAGTGGCTTAGGGAATTCTGAGGAATGGTGAGGGAAAGGTACCTTCCTGCTGGAAACTATGGAGCCTCTGGCTCTGCCTGTTCCCGTTTTAGGACTGCCCTTGTCTACCCACGTGATCTGTTCAAACAGCTAAATAAAGCTTTAAAAGCCTTCTACAGGTACTTAAAAAGCACTGTGTGCTTAAAAATATGTACTTGTGAGAATTGCTTTACTTCAAAAAATCCCAACCCACCTTGAAGGAAATTGGTTTGGAGCATGAGCAATTTGTTGTATCTCTTGAGATGATTCAGTTGTGTTTGGGGAGTTGGGGGACCTGTGCATTGCAGTTGTGTTTGGGGACAAAAGCTTGGGACAGAGGTATGGTGTTTTTTTGAAGGTAAATTTATTAAGTTGTAGTGATGAAGCAGAGACTTCTGCCTTGCATAAAACATCTGATATAGGTAGACAGTATGGAATCAAGGCTTGGAATGTAATACAGTGTGCTGTGAAGGTATTCTGGAAGATAACACTGGGAAATACCAATTCTTCCCTGGTCCCGTTCCCCTGTAATACCACAGACTGATCTCTTTGGGGAGCTAGTTACTTCTCCCATTTTATCTGCAATTGTACCATGGTGGGCTGCCAGTGGATGGTGAAAGAATGATAGATGCCCTGGTGGTGATATATTGTGTACACACATAAAATAAACTCAGCTTCGTTCTTTCGTTCCTTACAACGTCCTTACACTGATAAATATGAACTTCCCCTTACTCAAAGGAAGTTTATTGTTTAATGAACTGTTAATAAAATTGAGAAAATTCAAACTTTTTAGTACTGACGTAAAATAGTAAGTATGTGATGTTGCCTGGTCATTTGAGTTCAGTTTGCTTCCTTCTTTGTGTTACAGGCCTCTAGGCAAGCTTTTTATTTTGTAGTATACTAATATTTTCAAAGCTTTTGTGCTAGTTGAATATAACACCCAATACTGCTACTTCTGATTCTGCCTCTGTATTTCTAAATATTAAAAATGGTTAGTTGAATGTATGTGCACCTCTTATTAATTAGAAGTATATTAATGCTGGTTTGTATCTTTTTCTGTTTCAGAGTTGACGTTGTATGAGCACAGAAAGCAGCAATGGGCGTATGCAGTTTTCTACAGAAGAGGTCTCTCAAGAGCTCATGATTTTTTTCCATCTCTCCTCTTAACATTCCTCCTGCTCCACATGAGACATGGCTCACCATGCGAGGCCTTCCAGATCAGCCAAAAAAGAAGAGTTAGGCAAAAGGAAAACTAACCAGAGCAAAAAGAAATCTAGCCAAGTGAGAAAGAAAACCACAAAGGCTTCCACGAAAGCTGTTAGTTCTGGAAAAGGTAAAAAACCAGTGCAAGAAAAAGATGTTAAGAAAAAACAGCAAGAAAAGAAACCAATCATGAGCTCTTCAGGTAGACTTCTCAGGAGCAGTGTAACCAGAACCTTGTCTGGAGCATCTTGGGTGAGTTTGGAGAAAGCTGACAATATCCTCTTTCACAACCAGGATTCTTTCAACATCAATGGTTTTACAATGTCTCTCCGCAACCGATCCTTCTCCCGAAGATTGTCCCAAACTCCAGTAATTGCAAAACCCAGGAAAGCTGCAGCACAAAAACGGCTAGAAACAAAGGAAAAACATGAACAAGAAGCCCTGGCAGTAGTAGAAGAGAAAAATGATGAAACAGGTGAAATAGCTTTGAAGCAAGATTTAGCACAAAATGAGTTAGCTGCTCTGCCTGTAGAAGGCTGTCTGTGTAGTGCAGATGAAGAGCCTCTTATCCCATGTGCCAGTCAGGACAAGGAGGTTGAAATACCTGAAACAGATGACTCCATTCCAAACAGTCGAGTAACTGAGGATGGTACAGAAGCTTCAGAGGTGAAATCTAAGCATGAAGATCTGCCCTGTGAGCAGATACCCAGTGATCTTGATACGGGTAGTTTGGCTGAAGCATTTGTTGAAGATGCTGCGCTGGTGCTTCCATCTTCTGCTTCTGACTCTATATTTGCCTCTGAATCAAACTCGAAGGTGCATGCAGAGGCTCCCTTCAATGTGGTGCCTAACAGTTCCGAATGTGACCCCAGCTCTGTTGATACCTCAGACCTCGGCTCAGCAGTACTGATAGAGTCGGTCACACTTGCCAAATTCCACATTGGAGCGGGGTTGGACATGGTGCTACCTAGGGAAGAACAAGACTTGGATTCTGCACCTCTAGTTACCTCTGAGTTTAACTCACAAGGACATTTATTAGAAGATGCAAGGTCACTTGCAGAGTCCTGCTTGAAGGCAGGCTGGGATTTGGAATCTGAGAATAAAGACATTGGTTCAAATTCCGGTTCTGTAGCTGCCTCTGAATCAAATTTGCTTTTACATTTTGAAGGTGCAAGCTCACTTGCAGAATACCCCATGAAACTGGTTGTGGATTTTGTACCCATTCACAAAGAACTTGATTCAAATTCAGATTTGAGCTTTACAAAAGAGAATTCAGAATTTGACACAAAAAACATATTCACAGTATGTGAACCAGTCTCCAATACCTCTTTAAACAATATTGAAGTAGAGGACATTGAACAGCTTGTTAAATGTATTGATGCAGAGACATTAATTTTGAATTCAGGATATGTCCCCACTTTATCTTCGGATTTAGAAAAAAGCACAGTTGATAAAATCTCTGCTGAAAGCTCTGGACAATTCTCTGCAGGTTTTGTTTCAGAGTTGCCTTCAAGCATGGAAATCTCTGCTCTTGCCTCAGAAAAAGCCATAAATGCAGATTTGCCAGCTGACTCAAGACTGCAGCATAATGATTATTCATCACAGCTGGGAAGTGTTGGAGTAAGCTTGAATTTGGTTCAGGACAACGTGAGCAACAGCACTGAAGCAGTCGAGGCCTCAGGGCCGTCCTCTCTTAAAAATCCAGCTGGTGATTACCCTGTTCCATATTCATCTCTGCTCCCTATGCTGGAGAAAAAGAAACGAAGGCGTTGTGGAGTCTGTGAGCCCTGTCTGCGGAAAACAAATTGTGAGGAATGCAGCTGTTGCAGGAAGCGCAAAACTAGTCACCGGATATGTAAAAAGAGAAAATGTGAAGAACTGAAAAAGCCACCACCACCAATCATGCTACCTTTTGAGGTAAGACAGAGAAGTTGCAAATTAAGTCACTCTTTTGAGGCTTGAAGTGCATCTTAAAATTCTGCAAAGGGAAATGCTGGCCACATTACAGCTTTAGTAGAGAGTTCAGGGTTACTGTTGGTGCTAACAGGTTGTACAGTAACTTCCTCTTGTCATCTACAGAAGTAGAGGTTAGAGTGAGCTGGAGTTAGTCTTGTTCCTGTTTTGTAAATCCATAAAATCAAGGGTAAATATGGCTTTAACTCTGTGTCCCAGATATTGATATATCGGCCAAAACAATGGATTAATTGGCGTGCACGAAGAAATGAGAGAGATTTAAGCACAAAATGTGGGTGGAGGGAGATTGAGGGTAGTCTTAGGAGACTGTGAATTACTAGGGAGAGTGTTGGTATTTTAAAATACTGAAGGCTAAAAGCAAAGGAAGGCAGGTTGCCTGCTCTTTGGTTCCATTAAAGTAATTTACTTGTGATGACAGATTTGGTGGAAATCAATTTATAAAGTTCAGGACCAAGTTGTAGCTGCATTTTCCCCTTTCGCATCTCTCTGCCTTTCTAATTGTCTATTCTTCTGTTTCTCTCATTTCACGTCTCCTTCCTCTCTCCCTTTGTCTTTTACCACATTCCCCATGCATTCTTTCTTTTTCTGTGTTTCTTACTCATTTTTCTGATCCATCAGCCTTTTATAACCCAGGTCATAACTTTTGGAACAAAGAGGAGGGGAAAAGACAGTCTGTATGCCCATGTGATAACAGCACTGACCTTCTGAGGCATTTCAGTTCAAGATCAGGCTTTTAAATCAGGTAAGTAGGGAGTTGAACATAGATTTCCCACATCCCAACTGAATTCCCTGACCTCTGAGCTGCAGTTAGACTCTGCACTTCAGGTCCTGCTGGGAGTGTTCTCTTCATATGATCCAATGGTACCCGAACCACAGAGGGGGAGAGGCTGTCTTGGTAGTTAAATCGCTGGGACATTTCCCTTGGGATGTGGGAAACTGAGGTTCAAGTCTCTGCACCAGTGTGTGCTCTGAGCGGAGCAGTTCACACTGGGGAGAATGCACCTGCAAAACCTTTCTCAAGAGCAATTTCATTAAAATAGTGTGTTCTTACAGCAGGTAGAAATTCCCAGCAGCTGCGGAGATCTCAGGAGACCTCCTGTTTTCACTGCTCTGTCCTGTGCTTACCAGGGTTGGCAGAGAAGTCCGTTCTGGTTTTAAGGTAGGCAAGCAGTAAGAAGAGTCCTGTAGTGGTGAGGGGATATGATATATTCCCCTTTGTGGGGGAAGTATATTTTAAGGTATGATGTTTAGGGAAGTAGGCTTAAACAGTTTGGCTCAGAATTCATTCAAAACCCTCTTTCTGTCACAACTACTCCTTAATGCACTTAAAAACTAAGTGAGGAGAGGGACAGCTGTAATGTGACTTAAGATAGATATTAAAACAATAAAGGTGGTAGAGACTTACCCTGACTTCTTACAGCAAAAGAGTAGTGACATTGTCCTTTTATGTATTTAGTCAGTGGGATTGAAGAAAAGCTCATGGGCGAGGATTCATGGAGTTGAGGTAGGAAGTGATCTAAAAGCCATGTTTTAAAAAGGGTTTTGGCAGGGTCAGTAAAAGGAAGCACTCCAGCTTTTCTGTCAACCTTTCTTTTCCAGGCTAAACATACTTCTTTTCTTGCTGCTCAGGCTGACCTTCTCCTTGCGGATTAGCTTTGCCCCTTCACCTTTGTCCTCTCTGGGCATTCCTTTTACTTTCTCTATGAGAGATTCCTTGTTTTTATTATTTTCTTTGGCAGCATTTATTTGGTGTGCTTTTATTTCATTGGACTGGTCACATTCTGTATGATGCATTCAGAGCTGCACCAGAGGCTTCCTTCATTTCTCGTTAAATTTCGTATGAAGTTTCAGGGTGCTGCATGGAGGAAATGAAGTATTCCTGACATTTAAGAACATGTCAGGTATTTTCCTATAAAATTGTATTTGAATGAAACCTGGTGCCTTTTCAGATATTCCTAGGAAGAGGCCTTGCTTCATTTTCAATCTCTAGAAACTGTGCTCTGAGGAAATGAAAGTATTTCTACGATGTTACATCAGCTCTTTAAAGATGTTGAGATACAGGGGAAGGTGTTGGGGGATGGGGAATGCTATCACTAAGTTTAGCAGCTATCCTTTAGATAAGATTGCAGGGAATTCCATTGTTTTCCCAGACTGGTAGTACTGGGACTTCTGTGACAGTAATGTGTTTCAAAGGAAAATCCAAAACTGTAGGTCTCTGTCCATGGTATAGAAAGTGAACGTAAATAATTAAAAGAAATGAGGTTGGCTTCAGTGTGTTCCTTGTTCAGAAGAGTCATGCTTCTTTCTGTCATGTTGGTGGAATGTACGCATTTTTTTGAGGTGATTCACTGGGAGGAGGGTGTAGGGGGATAAACGTGCTCTGCGGAGCATAGTTTAAATGTTGGTGTTTTGCCTTGGAGGGAATTATCTCTCCCCATTCTTACTAAAATTGCAAAAGTCCCAGTGAAGTCAGTGAGAGCTGTGTACATTAAATGGCTGTGTAGCCACTGGAGGGGTTGGCAGTCCATACATGCTGCTTATGAAAGAAAAAGTGTTGGTTTTCTTTAAGAACTTACGTGGATTTACAGTTATAGGGAGTAAGGCCTGGCTGGTAGAAACCGTGAATGTAAACTGAAGTGCATATTCCAACACCCATGCCCACGTGTGCACAAGCACTCAGCCCTTGGAGAATATCTGTTGCATGTTTGGAACTGGCATTAGTTAGGTTACTGTTATTTCCATTAATTCACACATAATCCAGATAAAGATTTGAAAACTATATTGGACTTGAAAAATACCATTTAAAAATAACAGCCACATAAACCTTCAGTGATATTGTACCTTCCTGAATGTAATGGGTTTTGCAGGGATGTGACATCACGAAAGTCTGGATAAGGCATTGTGGGCTCTAGTTCCCAGCCCCTGTGTATAGCAATATTGTTGCGTATAATGCCCCTCTCCCTGAGGAATTCACACTGTGCCTGTTTGTCTTGGAGCTGGTAAAGAAGAATCCTAAAATATGAGGGAAAACATTTTTTTGCTTATTGAATTTTTTGAAAGAGCAGCCTAGTAAATAAAATGTAAGCAAGCTTTCATAAGAGGAGGAAAAAGGCTTTATCTTGGGTTGCTGTCCCTCTCAGAATGGATAATGCAGGAATACTTCAGTGAAGAGTTTGAGAAGCTTATCCACACAGGATTGTGATGCTTCCACATTTTTGTCTTGTTTTTAAGGACTGCTGTTTTCTGTAACAGTTACTGCAGGCTGTTTCGCAGCTATTTTGTTCCAAAAAGCAGATTTAATTCCAAGAAGTGGTCTGCTTTTGCTGCCATTGCATTGCATACTGTCAGGGCCGTCTTGATGAGTTGCAGTGCGGGGCGAGGATTTTGTAGGCTTCAAAAGTAGCATGTGAACAGGAAAGGTGGCTCGTGATTTATTTTCTTTTCTCCATGGCAAAAGGATTCTCGTTTTGGCCGGGCAGGTGTTGGAGATGGAGCGGCGCTCACGCTGCCGGTGCAGACACTCACTGCCTGCGGGCAGGAGCCGGTGCGGCTGGGCCGGGCCGTGGCCGGG
>VWPU01010719.1:0-21974 GCA_013398955.1 Callaeas wilsoni
GGAACAGGATGAACTTTAAGAAGTCTCTTCCTTCCCAAACCATTCCGTGATTTTATGATTCTGTAAGAACCCAAATTCCACTCGAGGAAGGCAAAAACTTCATCCCAACTGCTGCGGTGCCTTCACGTGTCTGTTCCACGGGGGAGGGAGCAAAACTGCCCAGGACAAACCTCAAAAAGGGATTTTTGCAGCAGAAATTCCACCCAGTGCCCTCCTCTCCCCAGGGATTTCTCAGCAGTTGTGTAAATCCAAGGAGAAAACTCCCTGGTGACGTCCTGGCAGGAATTTTTGTGTCCCCCACTCCCTCCCCATCCCAGCCACCAGCGGAGCGTTTTAGTCGAGGGATGATCTTCGGGATGCAATTCCTGAGGGATGGGGGAGCCGAAATGAGAAAAGGAAATTCCCTTCGTGTGTAGATCCGTGCCCATCCCACCCATGTCTCTGAGAACCTGCTGAATATTTAGGAAAACCCTTCCCCACACCCTCAAACAGGAGCCGTGTCCACCTCCTGAAATACCTGGAGTGCCAAGAGCGTGGATTGTCCTGTTTGGGAAGAGAAAAAAGCTCTGGGGAAGAACGGGATGGGGTTTTAGGCTCCTAAAGGGGATGGGGTTTTACCCACCATTATCACCTGAGGATCCTAAAGGAGATGGAGTTTTACCCACCGATATCACCTGAGGATCCTAAAGGGGATGGGGTTTTACCCACCAGCATCACCTGAGGATCCTAAAGGAGATGGGGTTTTAAGCACCGATATCACCTGAGGATCCTAAAAGCGATGGGCTTTTACCCACCGTTGTCACCTGAGGATCCTAAAAGCGATGGGCTTTTACTCACCGGCATCACCTGAGGATCCTAAAGGGGATGGGGTTTTAAGCACCGATATCACCTGAGGATCCTAAAGGGGATGGGGTTTTACCCACCATTATCACCTGAGGATCCTAAAAGCGATGGGGTTTTACNNGGTTTTACCTTATCACCTGAGGATCCTAAAGGAGATGGGGTTTTAATCACCGATATCACCTGAGGATCCTAAAAGCGATGGGGTTTTACCCACCATTATCACCTGAGGATCCTAAAAGCGATGGGGTTTTAAGCACCGATATCACCTGAGGATCCTAAAAGCGATGGGGTTTTAATCACCGATATCACCTGAGGATCCTAAAGGGGATGGGGTTTTACCCACCGCTATCACCTGAGGATCCTAAAGGGGCTGAAAGTCCTCGGAACGTTTTTCCAGGATCCCAAATATTTGGGTTAAAGCTCTGGAATGAGCCCGGGTTTGTTTCTGTCTCCTCCCCAGCACTTTCCCTGCTCCCAGAGGGAATTGTGCTGTTGGCAGAGGTCAGAGCCAAGGTTCCTGCAGGGATCCTGCAGGGATTTAGGCTCTTCCCAATCCTTGGAAGCCAGGGGAACGCTCCATCCACCTGTCACGCCTCATTCCTGCTGGCATTTTGGATGATTTCCCATTGTGTGCGAGACGTCGCTGCAGGAAATGAGGAGAAAAATCATCTTTTTCTTTGCTGTCTGTAGCTTTTCCCTGTGCAACGCGTCGTTATCAGCCCCAAATTAATTTGATCTAGATTTAGGGGATTTTTTTCAGCTCGGGCGGTGACTCCAATGCAATAAATATTTGCAGGGATAATTCAGCAGCCTGATAAAAATACATTTATATTGGTATTTTAACATTACTTCTAGCAATGAACCAGCAGCTTAATGAATGAATGAAATTTGTAGGATTGGGGACTTTTTGGGCACAAATTAAAGGAATTCAGGCGCAAAAGGCCAGAACTTGGCCAGGGAATATTTACCTGCGTTGTTCAGGCTGGTTAAAATCCAGCCCTAAATTGTTGCTGTCGCTCTCTGGCACTTCCAAGGCTTTCCTTGGCTGTGTCATGGAAGAAACTCGGGGTTTTGGGATCGTTTTGGGTTTATTTTTTTTTTCCGTGCCGCAGAGGCGAGGACGGACATTCTCTTGGGGTTTGTTTCCGGCGGGGATAAAATGGTGTCAAAATACAAATTGGGGCAGTTGTACCACCCGTGGCGATTCCCAAAAGGGTCCCAAAACGCTGTCCGAGCGCACCTCTTAAATTTAGGGATGCTAAAAAGCCTCGTAATGGGAGGAGCAGCATCAGCGTTGCACCGTTTCCTATTCCCAAAAGCTGCTTAATTCCCATTTTTCCACAGCGCCTGCACAATAAATACCAGTGAGGGTCGCTCTCCTTATCACGCAAAAATAAAATTATAAGGGAGAGGATGAATAGAATTGAATTTAAAAACTACAGAGGGAAAAAAAAAAAAAAACAACAAAAAAAGAAAGTAAACTAAAAAAAAAAAACCTAAACAAAACCAAACGCAGCCAGGTGCGGGCGGTGCTAATGGGGCTGTAAAATAAACAGCTCGATCCGCACCAAAATATCCTCGCCGCGGTGTTTGCCCTGGCTGCTCGCTCTCGCTTAACTCCTCAGCTTCCCTCGCAAAAGCTTCCGCGCAGCGAAAAAGAAAATCGTCGCCTTTAACCCGCATGAAAGTCCTGATAAACGCCGGGAATTTAGGGGAAAAAATGTAAACACGGCGGGTTTTGTGCTAAATCGTGGCGTTTTCCGGGTGTCCCGGCGCGCGTGGGGCGCGTTTGTTTTGCGTTCACAGCAAGGAGCTCGGCTTAAGGCGAGATGCAAAGCAGGGAGTGAAACTCAGCTCAGCGCGTTCATGGATTTAAATAGAAAAATCCTCCCCGCCTCTTGACTTTAAAAAAAAAAAAAGAAGCATCAATTAAACAATATTTTTCACTGTTTTAGCAGATGGATGCACATCAGTAAAATAACTCCTCTTATCTCTGCCTTGCCCGTCAAAATTATCAGCCGCTAATAACAGCCCAGATGGTTTTAGAGCTGTGGTTTCTAACAGCCTTTCGCCTGGAGATTTCTCTTTTTCCCCCCTTAAAACAGAAAAGTAATTTAAATTCGGGTTCGTTTCATGCGAGAAAGTGGAAAACACGGGATTAAAAAAAAAAATTTAAAGTAAAGAAAATGTTTTAGAACTTAGAAGAATTTAGGAACTTGGCGTGAAATACTTTTAGCACTAAATTCGGCTGCTTCAAAGCAGGGACCTGTTGCAAATGCGGTGGGTGGGCGCTTTTTGGGAGGGGGCAGGACCCGAAAATTATCCTGGGCAGTGCCGGGGTGGGCAGTGCCGGGGTGGGCATTCCGGGATGGGCATCTCCGGGATGGGCAGTGCCGGGGTGGGCATCTCCGGGATGGGCAGTGCCGGGGTGGGAATCCTCGGGATGGGCAGTGCCAGGATGGGCATCTCCGGGTTCCTCCGCCAAGGGACAGCGGGGCAGGAGCCACCCGGAGCCCACTGAGGGAAAGACGCTCCTGAGCCGCCCCGGAGGGATGCGGGAAAAGCTTCACCCGGCGCTCGTGCCGGGAATTCGGGGCCCCCGGCGCATCCCTCTCCCGGCAGCATGCGCCGAGTTCTCCCCGCCGGTTTAATTTTTTTTTTTTTCCCGGTTTAATTGCGTTGAACCCCGCAGCATCAGAGGCAGTGGCTCGCGGGTGCATCTCGCGGGTCGCGTCCCCACAGTGACTCCGCAGCGTCCCCAAAGCGGCTCCCGGCAAACCCGAGCATCCCCCTCCCGGGCGGGGGGACCCGGGGGTCTGTCCCGAGGCTGCAGGGGGTCTCAGCCCCTGTGGGGACAGGAGGGGCCGTGGTGGGCGCAGCTCCGGCCACTCCCAAGCCCAAATCCCAACCCCAAACCCCAAATCCCAACCCCAAATCCCGGGGGGGGTCTCCCCGCGCCCCCCCAGGTGCCGCTCGGCCGGCGGGCGGCGCGCGCCCTCCAGCGGCCACATCGGGAACTGCACCCAGAGCGCCCCCCGCCGCCCCCAGCGCGGCTTCCCCCGACGGGAGCGGCCCCCGGGGGGTCCCCGCCGCCACCACCCCCATCCACCCACTCATCCATCTATCCATCCATCCATCCATCCATCCATCCATCCATCCATCCATCCATCCACCCATCCATCCGTCCCTCCGTCCCGCCGCAGCTGCTGCCGCTGCCCTTCAAAGCCCGCCCGGCTCCGCCGCCGCCGCGGTCGCTGTGAGCTGGCGGGGGTGGCGGAGGAGGAGGCGTCCCGCGGGTGGCCGCGGGGAGGGGCGGGGATGCGGCGGGCGAGAAGGGTGAGAGTTGGCGGAGGGAAGCGCAAGACAGCGCCGAGAGACGGGTCGGGATCGCCGCGTTCGCGGTCTGGGTTCCGGCAGCGGCGGGGACGGGTCGGGGTCGCCCCACTCTCGGTCTGGGTTGCGCTCGCGGAGTCCGCGACCGGCATAAGAATAAAAAATAGAAAAAAAAAAAAGGGGAAATTTTTTTAAAAATAGAAAGAAAGCCACCAAAACCAAAAAACCCCAGCCCGACCCAGCCAAAAGGACAGCCACGCCTCCGCCCAGCATCCTCGCTACCGGCTCCGCGGGCGCAGAGCGACCGGCGGCTGGCGACCCGCTGATGGCCGTGTGGCTGTGCCCGAGCTGTCCCCGGCGGTGCTGTCCCCGCGGCTGGGCTGTGCAGAGGAGCAGGGCTGGGAGGGATGTCCCCGTCTCGGAGCGCCGCCACCGCCCCAACAAATCGAGCGGCGCCGGGCGCCCCTCGGGGCCGCGCTTCTGTCCGAGGCGGCGGCGGCGGGGACACCAAGCCGGCGGTGGCCGTGTCGGGGGCCGCCCCAGGTGTCCCCCGAAAAAGCCCCGGAGCAGACAGCGCCGGCAGCGCACCCGGGGAGGAGCGGGGGCCACTCGGGAGGAGCGGGGCCGGCGGCGGGCATGTGCTGGGGCGGTGTCTGCGGCTCTGCGGGCACCTTGCGGGCACCCGCCGCTCCGGGGGGCGGGCGGTCCGTGAGCGATGGACGAGCAGGAGCCGCAGCGGAGAGGCGGGCGCAGCCGGGGGTCGCAGGAGCGGGGGGGTGACGGTCCCCGGGGGGGGTGACGGTCCCCGGGCGGGCGCGGAGCCGCGGTGCCCCGGGGGACGAGGCGCGGTTGCGGTGTCCCGCCGAGCCGGCGCTCGGCCCGCGCCGATTCCGGGAGCCCCCGGCCCGCGGCCGCGCCCCGGTAGGGCCGTGATTGGCCGGTGCCCTCCCCGTATGCAAAGCACCGGGGGAATGACATTCCTCCGCACGCCTCCGCCGCCCCGACTCGCTCCCGGCCACCTCCAGCCAGCCCGGCGGCGGCCGCCGGCCGGGCGCGCTCCCACCGCGGCCCCGCGCATCCCGGCAGGAATTCCGCCTTCCCCACGCGAAGCGCCGGCAGCTCCCCGCCGTGGAAACGCGCTTTGGCTGAGCGGAGGCTGGAGCTGCTCCCCAAGCCCGCCCGGCAACTTTGGGGGGTTGATCGCGCCCGGTGCTTTCCGCCTCTCTCGTCGCTGTGGGGTCAGCGGCTCCGCCACCCCCTCCCGCCGCCTCCTCGTTTCGCAGAAGGAAAGATTTCACCCGTTCAAAACTAGTGATTTTGCCGAGTGGTTTTGGTTTTTTTTTTTTCTTTTTCTCTCTTTTTTTAATTTTTGGGGGTTTTTTGAATTGTCGCCGGCGGTTTTGGGTTTCTGCGTGCGCGTCGGGCTCCGTCCCGCAGGACGAGAGGGAGAAAAGCCATGTTTCCCAAAGCAGGCTTCCACCTGCTGCGGTTCAAACGCTGTTAAGCAGCCGGTTCCTGTGGCCGAATTAGAGGAAGACTGTCTGAGATACTGAGGGGAAAAAAAAAGAGAATTGGCAACGAGCGCCGAAGTTGTTGCAGACTGTTGGTTTGACTGCTGAGGAGGACGTGAGTGGGAGAGAGAGAGCGCTGTTGCACACACAAAACCACAGAGAGAACCCACAATTTAACCAACATCCCCAACCCCAAGTTTGCAGCTGTTGGACCTCTCAGCCTCGGCGCTCGCGATCGGCTGTGACTTTTCTTTACGTTAATGAAAGGCGTTATACCAAAGCCAAAGATTTGAATGCCATGCACTGAGCTCTTTTTTTTTCTTTTTTTTTTTTTTTTTCCTTTTTGCGCAAGAATGATTGAAAGGTCGTGACACGAGCGCTCTTAGAGCAACGCCAACCAAACTACTGAAGCTCATTTCCAAGGCTGCTTTTAAAAAAAAAAAAAAAGAAAGAAAGAAAGAAAAAGAAAATCTCGCGGAGAACATTAATGGATTCCTGTTGTGTTTAAATTCTCTACAGATTCTATTGTAAATATTTGATGAAGTCCGGTAGATGTGTGTGTGCGTGAGTGTGTGGCCGTGAATTTATAGCCACAGTTGTAGCCAGCTGACCTTTGATCAGCAAGCCGAGCTCGCGATCCGCCTCCTCCGAAGAACAACCCCGAATTTCTCTCAAAGAGCGATTTTTTTTTTTTTTTTTTTTGCCTCCGGTAGACGCCGGCGCATTTCGGTTTCTCTTGGGACCGGAGAGAAATCACCTGGAAGAAACCGAGAAGCGCGGGCTCTGCGCGTGTTTCTCACCGCGTCTCGTACTTGCTCGCCTCCCTATTTCCACTCTTGGTTGGGAGTTTGGGATGAGCTTTGTCCCCGCTAACTTTCCGCGTCCCGGCCGCGGACTCGATGCGCGGTAAAGCCGCGCCCGCACGACCCTCGCGCTTACCGGATTAACGGGATCTGTTCCGCCTCGCCAGGAAGCCAAGAGTTAAGGCTCGGCGTGCTCGCCACCAGCAAAAAATTAACTCGGGGGACTGGCGTAGGAACAACTTTGCCGCGGGTGCTCCGGCTGCGCCCGTTTATGTTGGTCCCCAGAGAGCGGCTCGCCGCAGAGTTGCGCTCGCGTGGCTGCTTTGCAGAAACTCTGTGGAGGTGCGTGGCTCTAAAGGCTTGTTGTGATGCGTATCCCCGTAGATACCAGCACCAGCCGCCGCTTCACGCCGCCCTCCACCACGCTGAGCCCGGGGAAGATGAGCGAGCCGCTGCCGCTGCCCGGCGCCGAGCACAGCGGGGCTTTGCCGGGGAAGCTGCGCAGCGCCGACCGCAGCATGGTGGAGGTCCTGGCGGATCACCCCGGGGAGCTGGTGCGCACCGACAGCCCCAACTTCCTCTGCTCCGTGCTGCCCACGCACTGGCGCTGCAACAAGACGCTGCCCATCGCCTTCAAGGTAGGTCTGGGGCAGGGGCGAGTGGGGACGGGGGGAAACGGGGGAAGGATGCGCGTCCCGGGGATGAGGGCTCGGATCCGCACCCGGCTCGCTCTGCTGGGGTTTCCTTCCCATGCTTTCCATCCTTTCCCTCCTTCCTTCCCTTCCTTTCCTTCCTTTCCCTCCTTCTTTCCCCTCCTTTCCCTCCTTTCCCTCCTTCTTTCCCATCCTTTCTATCCTTTCCCTCCTTCCTTCCCATCCTTTCCGTGCTTTCCCTCCTTCCTTCCATCCTTTCCGTCCTTCCCGCTCCCGGCCGTGCTCCGGGCAGGAGCGGTGGCAGCCGGGGAATGCGATGGGCTGGGAAAAGCTCCCTGCGGCCGCCGCCTCCCTCTTCTCCCCATTCATAACTCCGGCAGTGAGAGGCGGCTCTGCTCAAGGAGGGGGAGAGAAAATAAATAAATATCTTTTTAAAAAGCCAGCCGCGCGGAGTTCGGCTGCGCTGCGGAGCAGATGCCGCAGATGGACGCGGGCGGCCCGGAACTGAAGGAGCCCCGGGATCCCCCAGAAGTCGCCCCGGGCGGTGGCGGGTCCCTCTGTCCCTCTGTCCCCGCTGCCACCCACGGGGACACCCGCCCGCAGCCCCGGCCCCGCTCGGGAGGTGCCGGGTTTCCCCCTGCCAGGGACTCTCGGAGGGAGAAAACACCGCAAAACAACCCAGCGACAATCCAGAAAAACCACATTTCCTCTTTTATTGGCTGGCGTTAATAACAGCAAAAGTCGCGGCCTAACCCGGGCGGAGCGCTTGGAGTTCTCCCCCCGTTTCCAGAGTCCCTTGCTAAATCCAAGTGAAATCCGGGACGAGCTGGGGAGAAGGGAATGGGAGAGCACATCCCGGCTCCCTCCTGCCCCGGCCCACCGGGACTTTGCCGAGCGGTGCGGGGGACGCTTGTGGCGCTTTGCTCCCTTCCCGTTACCCGGCTCCCAGGAAAGTTCTCCTCCCTTGGAGTAAAATTATCCTCCTCTTGCTCACGCTCTTTTTTTGACCCGGGACTGTCGCCGACTCCCTGAACTCGCTGCTTTTCTCACTGCTGCTGCAGACCGGCTCCCGAGCGAGGGGAGGAGAAGGGAATTCTTGTCGTTATCCTTTTATCCGAGACGGGAGCCGCACAGACACGCAGCTCCTGGGAGCCCCGGGGTTTGATTTAGGATCGCGCTTTGTCAAGCCCGGGCTTTCTTTTGCGGGCACTGCTAAACCTCGGTTGCCTCGGCACAACTTTTTTTTTGCGTCGAAGGCCACCAGACTCGAGCCTTCTCTCTCTTTTGGGGAGAGGAGAAACGAGGGAGAAGGGAATCAGCTCAGCTTTGGGAAATCCTGCTGACGAGGCGGCTTTAGGGAAAAGTTTTATTATGTCTGCTCTTGTTTTCCTCAGATAAGGGCAAAGGGAGGAACTGATCACGGGGTCACTTCCTAAATTCCCACATTTAGATTAATTATTACGCTCTTACCCACGCACCAGGCGGCAGCCGTTAATTACCCGGGCAGTTTTCCTCCTGGAAGGCACAAGTCCGGGAGTGAAAGCCGCTCCGCCCCGCCGGGAAGGGAGATAAGAGGAATCCCGGCTTTTCCTGGGGGATCCCAGTCCCGGTCGCATCCCGGCGTGGCGGAGGAAGGACGGGAGAGGCGGCTCTTCCCTCTCCTGCCCGATCGCGCTCCCGCTGTCCCCCCGGGCAGCTGGGAATGCCCCGATGATGTGGAAAAAATTCCAGGGGGTTTAAGAGATGCCCGCAGCCGCTTTCCCTCCTCTGTCCCCGTCCGCATCCTCAGTGTTCACCGCGCTCCCCGCGCGGGCTCTCCGGGAGTTTGGAATACTGGGATCATTTCACCTGGAAATAGCCAAAAAATAAATTAATCCAACCGACGCTAAAAGTAGGGAAGCGTTTCGTTAGGAAAGCCTGGAAGGGTGGGCTGGGAGGCACCTGCTGGCTCGGTGTTCCTCATCTTCACCCCCCAAACTCTCTCTCCATGGACGGCCGAGAAATCAATCCTGAAGTCATTTGCCGCGTCTCAGTGGTTTTCCGCTAAACCTTAAGTATTTGCAAAGGTATTTTTAAAAATCAGGATTTTTCAGATCATTTGGCCCGGGGGGGAGAAACAAAAATTCAGTTCAGATCGTTCCTCTGTCGCCAATATTTTATTTTCATCCGACAGAAAGCGCTGAGCTCTATCAAGTAGTTGTTATTTTTATTCACTGTAGGAATAAAGAGAGAGAGTTTTCTCCTCACATTTAGCAAAACCCGCTCGTGATGCTTGCTCTGCAGGATCGGGATATTATCTCAAGCCAAAAGGATCCATTTTCCTTGTTTTTTCCTACATTTAAGAGAGATTCTAAGAAACGTAGGAAATAATTCACAATAACCAGCGAGGTGCCATATAAATTCATTGTCCAAGTGCTGTCAAGAACCCAAATCTTAATTTAAGAGGCCGATTTGGATTAATTGATGCAGGAAAAGTAAATTTAGATACCCCACAGCACTGCAACCCTGATTCTCTCCTTGCTCCTCAGGAAATACAAATTTTTAGAGGTAAAAAGTACAACAAAGTCCTTGATAACTCCAGTAACAAGTCCCAGCTTATCTGTTTAGTCTTTTTTCTAATGTAAATATTTGTATTTCTGTTTCTATTGTCTGTGACTTTCAAGTCCCGTTTCTTTTCTGGGCTGGGTCAGTTTTTGACTCATTTCTAAGATTTTCTTCACGTTTTTTATCGCCGAGGTTGGGATTTGAAAGCTTTAAAATATTTCTGTCGGAGACAACTGGCCCTGGATCCATGAAAAACTTCGGGAAAGCTGAAAATCCTGGCATAAATTCCCTTAAATTAAATATTTGCATGGCAGGGTAATCCCCTGATTTTCCCTTTTTTTCCTCTATTAAATGTGGGTGCATCAAGGTTTTGCAGGAATTTTTAAGAACTGGCTGCAGAGTTGCTGATTCTGTGACGATTTCCAAGGTTCAGCATTTCCAGCAGGGCCTCATTTCTGCCAGAATCAAGGAAATCTGAAAAGCTGAGCCGAGAGCAGGCCCGAAAACCAAATTACAGCACAGAGAGGAGAACAAAAACCCCAAAATCGGGGCCGGGGAGGAACGGGGAAAGAGGAAGTTGAAATAGAGATGTAAAGAGGGAATTTTGACCCAGAGATTTTAGCTTTGCATGTGGAAGTGAAAATCAGGGTTGGGGTGAGCAAAGGAAGAGCACAGAAGTGAAAAGCTCAGGCTGCCGTGGAAGAAAAGCTGGGGAATACCTGAAACTGGGGAATTCGCTCATATTTTGGGAGGTGGCTGCAGCTGGGGAATAAAAATCGGGGGGAGGGGGGGATCAAGTAAAGGAGCTGCTGATCCCGTTTTTAAAGAACAAACAGATCAGAAAAGAGAAATAAAATCAGGTTGTGACAAACTTGAGCCAACTGCAACTGCCTGGACTGAAGTCAGAAAATGTTAAGAGGAAGGGAAAATTTCGAGCTGCAACTCAGAGGACGCAATGCAGAGCTGGTTCCTCTTCCAGAGGGCAAAAGAGGAATTAAAAACAAGCTGGATTTTTGTCTCTGGGTTTGTTTTTTCGGGGTTTAGGGGTTTTTTGCGGTGGTGGTGCTGTGCTCACTGCTGCGGAATTGGGGAAACAGCAATGGGCTCTAAAGGAAATCAGCCAAAATAATTCAGGCGCTGATTTTTGTCAGAGGACATGGAGAGAGATATCCCAGCTATCCACGGAATTCCAGCAGGTTCAATTGGTTTGGGGAATTCAAGAAAATACAAGCAAAATTAAATTTTTCATCATTTAAACAGTGTGAGCAGTGTAGATAAAAACCAGAATATTTAAGTTTAGAAATCTTCATGTGTCTCATCAAAAACCCAGCGAATCCTGTGTTCCCATATATTTGATGGATTCTGGCACGAAGGAGCAGAAATATTTTGAGGAAAGGGGAAAGTCTTTAGTTCAGGTCATGATTTCCATCCATCCGCTCGAGGGTGAGGTCTGAAAATTATTTGCTTTATGCTCCTAAAGGACAAAAAGGAATTGTTCAGTGAATTGGGATTAAACATTTGATTGAGGCCCGATTTTCCACGGCCTTGCTCTGGGTTTCTGCTTGGGCAGCTCTGTTAAGAGCTCCTGATGTAAATCAAACCATCGAGCGCTGCTACTTGAATTTATTTATTGACAATTACAGAGATTTTGGAAAGCTCATTTTCCGTATTTTTCATCTCAGATCGGTTTTCATTTCACACCGTGCTGGGTGTTTCAGAGGTGCATCAATGGAGAAAAATTTCCGTCCAAGCATTACGGAAAATCAGGTTGAAAATGGTAGAACTCCACGATGAGGAGTAAAAAAGATGCATTTTAAAGAATCTAAGTTATGGTAACATAATGATATTTTTAAAATTTGCTATCTTAGGTCCTTTGGTTCTCCAGGAAATGGGGAGAAGAATTTTTGTCCAGATTGGAAAACATTTCGGTGCAGCAACAAATCAACCACCACTGCACCACTTAGCAGTGGCCGTGTGTGGAATTCATCACTTCGGAGTTCAAATTCTATAATCAGATTGAAACCCCTTGATTAAAACAATGACCACGGGGACAGCGTTTTGGGGAAGAAGAGGATTTCCATTCCAGCAGCTCAGCAGTGATTCCCATCTCCTCCAACACCTGCCCGCTCCACCCAGATTTTTACCGCGGATTCTTTCCCCTGCTTTCCCCCCGCCTCACCCCGCGACTTTTTAATGAAACGAAGGCAGCTGAGGGTTCTGCTCCTTGCTGTTGCAGGTGGTGGCCTTGGGGGACGTCCCCGACGGGACCCTGGTGACGGTGATGGCCGGGAATGACGAGAATTACTCGGCAGAGCTGCGGAACGCCACGGCCGCCATGAAGAACCAGGTGGCGCGGTTCAACGACCTGCGCTTCGTGGGCCGGAGCGGCAGAGGTACGGGGGGCCAGCTCCACCTGGGGCATCTTCTGCCTCTGGACATGGAGCTGGGAATTCTTCTCCACCAGGGAATGCTGGGAAAGGTGGCGGCGCTCCGTTCCAAAGGCGCGGGATGAGCTGCGCGGGGTTCCGTGTCCTGTCCCGCGTTTTCCGCATCGCTCCGCTTTCGAAAGGGTGAAAATCTCGTTGGGAAAAAAAATTAAAACCCACCCAGAGAGTGAGATTTCGGCTCTGGCAGCCACCCCTGCCAATTTAGGCGGCACAATATTACCCATGGCGAGGTTTCAGGGGCAAATTTTCAATTTATAATGAGAATTTTCAGCCCATGTAGAGGCTCGTGGCCGTCTCGGGGCTCCCCAGCACTCTCTGCAAAAACCGATCTTTGCAACAGAGACAGTCAGGCTAAAAGTACAAATAATTCCCACATAGGTCTAAAAATTTCACAGGTTTCTGAGCTGCTGAAGGCTCTTTTTCTGACTTTTTTTCCTCTCAAAACGCAACAGTGCTGTTAGTTGATGTCTCCTGCAATGTGGATGGGAGAGGGCAGGCAGGACAGAAGGGTTCCAAATCTAATTTAAAGTATCTCTGCCGTAGTCGGTAGTTACGGGTATAAATAAAAAGGCTTTTGGAGCATAAATAACAAATAAGAGTTGAAGTCGACGTAGACTGGCATTATATAAAAATATTAGGAAGCTGCAAATAGCACCTGATGCGTGGCCTGTGAGCGGGCAGGTGCACAAAGCTTCATCCCAAAATAATCAACAGGAGAATCCTCTAAAACTTCATTCCTTAATCTTAAATTCCATAAATTCCAGGAGGAGCACTTAAAATAAACTAATAGAATGGTAAGGGGACTTCAAGGAGGTTCAGTGAGAAGCCAAAGAGAAGCCAGTGAGTTGTTGCTCAGAGAAAGGTCAGGAGAAGGAGCAGCCTCTCTCTTTTAAGGTCAGGGATGAAAATCCATCACATTTCCAGTGTGAATTCATGTGGCATTTTTATACATATATATTTATGTATTTTCCTGATCTTTCATTTGCCTTCAAAATTGGAATGGGGCATTACGGTGTTCCAGCGTTATTCCAGGACAACTTAGTGACAGGGCAGTGTCTCCTGGCCCTCAGGAGGTTTCATCTGGGAGCAGTTTGTGCCCTGGTGTCCCTCAGAAGTCAGGGATCGCTGGCCCTCCCTCACCATTTCCCCTCCCTCTGCCGCCGTGCGACACACGAGCCGTGTCCTGGCTCCACACGTGGATTCCTGAGCGCGTTTCAGGAGAGTCCCAAAGCTGACCCACTTCTGGCTTTTATTCCAAGTGGGAGATGTGTCAGGCTGCAGAGCGAGGAAGTTCTCCTGATTATACACAACAGCCCTTCTTTGCCTTTGAAGTGAAAAGCACCCGTGGATCCCCTTCCAACACAAACACAGCCACCGCGCTGGAAAAGCGCGGCCCTGCCGGAGCAGTAAATACATTTTAGGAGTAAAATCCAGTTTTCCTCTGGGTCCTGCAGCATTTTTAGCCGAGGGTACAGAGGCAGCCGTCTCTCAAATTGTGTTGTTTGGGCCGTCTTCAAATGCGTTCGGTGGAAAACACCCGCAGCTGAGAACGTCGCCTCGTAATGCCAGCGAGGAATAATAATAGGGTAATGCAGAGAAAATTATATCCATTTACTGAAAACATGAGAGATGCTGTAATGTCTAAAAGTATCAGTCATTAAACGTGGTCATTTGGAATATTAAAGGTACCACCTTTTCAGTAAATGGAATTTGCATTATGATTCAGAGCTGACTGTTTAGAAGATTCAAATGAATAGCTGGCAGAGTGCTGGAGAAGCTCATAAAAACAAACCTGTAGTTCAGTTCCTGGCCATGGTAATGAAGCTGGAAATCATAACAGGCAACTGGGGGAGCCTCAAGGTCAAAATCCAGCAGCTGGGACAAAACAGGCCCTATTTCTTGGGAATAGGGAGCCCGTACCCTGCTCCTTTAGCCACCCACTCGCCCACAGACACCAGCCTGGGGCATCCAGGTGTGCTGTGATATCCAGGTGCTGGGGGATCCTGTGAGTGGAGGGATTTGGGAATGCTTCGTGCTATTAGTCAGGCTTCCAGGTTAAACATCGTCACCTGCCCATCTTTGGGGCGGTGACTAATGGATGCTTTTGTTTACTCCTCCGCCAGGGGATTGTTTTCCAAAGGTGGGGATTGTTTGCCTTTGTGCGGGATTTCTGAGCTGCTGTTCTGTGGCATTTGCACAAAGCCTGCAGCAGAAGGTGGCTGCTTCAAAGGGCACTGCTGCCTTTGATACTCGGCTGCAGGAAAATGAACCCCAACTCTGTTTGCCGGGGAATATTTGAGCTGGGATCAGCTCAGTGCCACCGGTGATAATGCGGTGCCAGGGGCGTTGTGCGAGCAGGGACTGAGAGTTCACGTTGGTTCAGGGCACGGTGGAGGCTCCCTGTGCCCATCAGGGGATTTAAAATCCTCGTTTGAAACCCCTGCTGGAGAATCAGGAGTGGTTTTGGGTGGTGATCGTCGGGCGTAGCCACCTCCACTAAAATCCCCTCGGCACCCCCGGCTCCGTCCCTTCCGAGGAGGAAATTCTCTTTTCTTGACGCTCTCCATAAATAGTTTCAATTTCTTCCGCGAAATCCAGCAGGACAGTCTGTTTCAAACATTACTTTCCATGTTTTCCTCCTGGTTTGGGGGGGGGTCACAGCGAGTCCCCCTGATCTGGGGGTTGATTTCCCCTAACCAATATTTGGCAGCAAACACCAGCCGAAGTTTCAGCCTCGTTCCGTGTCCAACACCCCGAGTCTGCCCTGTGCTGCTCAGCCTGGTTTAGAATTAAAAACCCAAAACATCTGATTTCCTTCACACCCGGAGTAGGAATGAGACTGTCACAGGCCACCCAAAACCTGGAGATGTGGTGGAAAAGCAATTCGGCTCTTTTCCCTCAACCTAAGAGATTTCCATTGGATTTGGCCGCGATCCAGGGCTCCGATTCCTCAGCCCAGTTGGAGAATGCTACTGGGCAAACCTGCCCGTCTGGCTCGGGAGCCCCACCGAGTCATTTCGGAAAGAAAAATGTCCTTTTAAAACTCCAGCCAATCTCAGTCTCCCCCCTCGGCCTGATTACCTGCTTAAAACAAAATTAATCTTGATTTTTCGCCCTCCGTTCATGAACATTCCAAGCTTCCAAGTGCTCCTGCTGCAACGTATCCCTGTTTTTTTAGTGGATAAAGAACCGGTTTAGGTCACTCTGATGAAATGGATCTGATGCAAAAAGCCTGACACCGTAGAAGTTCATTGGCTAAAATTAAAAATAAATAGTTATTTTGGAGAGGGAAAGCTCCGTGGCTCGGGGAACATGACATATTTTCCTCATGGAATCATTAATCCCAGCTCCTATCTTCTTTGGAGGACGTAAGATTCCAAAAATCCCAACAAATAAACATGTTTTCCAGATGAAAATGATTATTAATGGGTTATCCTAAGAGTAGCTAATGGAGAAGAGTCTTGGCTTGCTGCAGGAGATCTCAATCTAAGCCTGAGAGCTGGAGCTCCAGGATGCACCTTGGAAAGGATGGGAAGTTAAATCCATGCATCTATTTCCTCAGGATTGGAGGAACGAGGAAATTTCGTGGTATTTTTCAATTTCCACGGAGCCAAAGCAGGTGTAGCTTCGTAGAACACGAGCGATTTTACCAAGCACAATTCCTGCCCTCAGGACTCTTCCTTCTGGATATAATTCCCAGGGAAAAAAATTCACTCTCAGACAAAATCTCAAAAATACTCAAACTCCAGAAATTACTGGCTGAGATTCCAAATCCGATTATTTTTATTGGTCTTCCCAAGCCAGAATGTTGCTCCTTCTGTGCAGGCTGCGTTATTTGAGCACTTGGTTGAAACCGATTTTTATTTTTTTGACTTAAATGCACTCAAAATTATAAAAGTATGTGCAAAACAGAGGATGCTGCTCTTCAGCAGGGTCGTAAAACCAGTATTAAGCCGGCGTCCAGGTTCTGATCCAAGCCTTTGGAATGCTGCAGGGGACGTGGGATCAGATGCTGGAGTCACAATAAGCAGAGTTTGCCAGACGGGATGAAAACAGGGGAAATCCAACAGCAACCAACTGAAAAAAAAGGTCAATTGATAGAGCTGAAAACAAAATGTTTGTTTAGAGGTTGGATGGATAAGGACGTGGCATTTGAAGGATGCTACAGCCAGCGGGAGGGAGGTTTGGCCGCAGGGAGATGGGAATTTCCTTTGGATACTGGGAAGAAATTTCTTCCCTCTGAGGGTGGTGAGGGACTGGAATGGATTTCCCAGAGAAGCTGTGGCTGCCCCATCCCTGGAAGTGTCCGAGGCCAGCCTGGAGCAACCTGGGACAGTAGAAGGCGTCCCTGCCCATGGAACTGGGTGATCTTTGGTGCTCCTTCCAATCCAAACCATTCCATGATTTCACGACTCGATGAAATGAAGGAGCTGATCCTCACCCTGGGCATGCATTAGAGGCTCAACTTCCGTGACAAGGACTCTTCTCCCTCCATTCTGCTCTGAACAGGGAATTTTCCCCTAAAAAACAGAGGCCAGGAGCTATAATTTTATTTTTAAATGATTTAAGGTGCCTTGGTTGCGTCATTCATTTGAGCCAAGATTTCCGTGCAATCCCGGTGAGGCCGAGCAGCAAACCCAGCCCTCAGAGGGGATGGAAACCTCAGCAGGGATGCAGTGGCAGGAGGAAAGGAGAGGAAAAGCTTTTCCCAGTACCCAGGGCTGTCCAGGGCAAACACTTGCTCCGAGCAGCCAGATTTAGGAATCCCTGATTGTGGCATTAACCCCATGGATGATGCTGCTCCTCAAAAGGGGTTGGACTCCCAAAAACCATCCTGTGGGCTGAGGCTGAGCAGCAAATCCAGCCCTCAGAGGGGATGGAAACCTTGTCAGGGATGCAGTGGCAGGAGGATAGGAGAAG
This sequence comes from Callaeas wilsoni, assembly GCA_013398955.1. Classification (NCBI taxonomy): domain Eukaryota; kingdom Metazoa; phylum Chordata; class Aves; order Passeriformes; family Callaeidae; genus Callaeas; species Callaeas wilsoni. The sequence continues at coordinate 17,055 of VWPU01010719.1, forward strand.
CTTTTCCCAGTGCCCGAGGTGCTCCCTCGCTCCGAGCAGCCAGAATTGGGAATCTCTGATTGTGGAATTAAACCCATGGATGATGCTGCTCCTCACCGGGGATGGAGACACAAAAACCATCCTGTGGGATGAGGCTGAGCAGCAAACCCAGCCCTCAGAGGGGAGGGAAACCTTGTCAGGGATGCAGTGGCAGGAGGAGAGGAGGGGAGAAGCTTTTCCCAGTGCCTTAGGTGGTGCCTTGCTCTGAGCAGCCGGATTTGGGAATCTCTTTGGAATTAAACCCACAGATGATGCTGCTCCTCAAAAGGGGTTGGACTCCCAAAAACCATCCTGTGGGATGAGGCTGAGCAGCAAACCCAGCCCTCAGAGGGGATGGAAACCTTGTCAGGGATGCAGTGGCAGGAGGAGAGGAGAGGAGAAGCTTTTCCCAGTGCCCAAGGTGCTCCCTCGATCCGAGCAGCCGGATTTGGGAATCTCTTTGGAATTAAACCCACAGATGATGCTGCTCCTCAAAAGGGGTTGGACTCCCAAAAACCATCCTGTGGGATGAGGCTAAGGAGCAAATCCAGCCCTCAGAGGGGATGGAAACCTTGTCAGGGATGCAGTGGCAGGAGGAGAGGAGAGGAGAAGCTTTTCCCAGTGCCCAAGGTGCTCCCTCGATCCGAGCAGCCGGATTTGGGAATCTCTGATTGTAGAATTAAAACCACGGATGATGCTGCTCCTCAAAGGGGTTGGACTCCCAAAAACCATCCTGTGGGCTGAGGCTGAGCACGCCTGCAGTGGCTCTGCCAGCTCCCAAAAAACCCCTCTCTGCCGCGTTACTGAAAATTTCATCGGGACGAAAACCTCCCACTCCGGCCGCGTCAACAGGAGAAAAATAACGGCAGAGGGCTCGGAGAACTTCCTGTCTCCGGGAGCATTCCTGCTGTAAACAGTGGCCATGCCAAGTGCTGAAGCACTGCCCTCAGTCCAATAACAATAAATCTATTTTTTGGTTCTGCACAGCTCCGCTTGGACATTTTTGCAGTGGCGGGGATGAGGCAGACGCCATCCTCGGAGCGTTTTCCCGGATTTTTTTTTTTTTTTGTTTTTGCCGTGATAAAAGGGCTTCCCAGAATGTTGTTTAGGGAAAACAAGGTACTAGATGAAAAGGTTACATAGTTTTAAGAGATCTGTTTGCCCCGCAGCTTGTTTCTCATTGGTTTTATATATATTTCTTTAAAAATTTGTTTTTATTTTGCTGTTTGTTTTTTGGTGCCACCCCTGAGAACTCCTGGAGTTCTGGTCAAAACGTACTGATTTTTGTGGGCACGTGTGTCCCCATATCCCAACTCCAATAAGAGCAGCTGTTTTGTCACCAAAATAAAATCCTGCGGGGAGATAAATCAGGCTTAGGGCTAGCCAGAGAACCTGAGCAGGGGTGAGGATGCTGCAAATCAGTGGCTTAAAATCGCTGTCAAGAGAGTCTTTTCCAGCGCAGTCATGTGCATGAACCCTCATCCGGCTGAATCAGTCTCTGTTCCCTTCCAAAAACCCTTCAGGAGCAGGAAAAAATATCAAAAATAGACTTTTGAAAATTTTTCTATTATCTTAATGCTGTCTATCTCCACCTCTTTTGCCCCCATCCTGCTTCCTGATGTTTCTCCCACTGTATTATTTCCACACGGTTTTCTCAGCCTCTCCAAATTCTTACTCCCTTCATCTCTACCCCATTCCCTCCCTCTCCTGATGACATTCCCGGGAGTCCCCTTGGAGCACTGGGCACAGGGCGGGAATTCCGTGCAAGCCTTGAGCACCGGGGCAGCTTTTGGGCTCGAGAAAGGATGTGAGGAGCAATCCTAAATTCCTGCTGCCTTTTCCCACTGAACCTGCCGTGTGGGGAGGGAGAGGGAGGAGGCTCTGGAGAGGGAAGGAGGAGGGAAGCAGCTGCCTGGAGGCTCAGCGCCATGAGAGCTCTCCAGCGGGGCGGCGCCTGGAGCTGCGTGTGTCCGCATCAGTTCCCTGAAGTTTGGGGAGGAACTGAAGGAAAAGCTTTGGCAAAGCCACAAACTTTCCACAGGCTGGACTTGAAGCACGAAGCCCCGTCCATCTCCAAGGCCACGGAGCTGTCTCTGGTGGAAGCTGGCAGCTTCCAGGTCGGTAATGGCAGCGTTATCCCCCTCCTAGGATATCCATCGAGTGACCCCGGGGCTTTTCCGAGCTCTGGAATCGATGTGCGCTGCATTAGTGGGATGACAGCACGGAGGCCCCTTTGCTCCCAGCACATCGGCTCCGAGGAAACAGTCCCAGGGCAGCTGCCGGGCTCGGAGAGCTGCCGGAGGAAGAAATGCTCGGGTTGGGATTGATCCGCTTCAGGCCACCGCAGGTGGAATTCCTCACTGCTGGAATGTCACTGGTGGTGATGAAAGTGCTGCTAGCCTTTCCTGGTCAGACAGGGCGTTGCTCTTCCAGGGAATCCACACCTTCCCTGCTCCCGGGAGCCGGAGCCTCTGCCTGCAGCCGTGCCCAGGGGTCACCACTGCTCCGTAGGGCGAGGAGAGGGTTTGTTCCCAGCTCCTGTGCTGAGCCGCGGAACCATGGAACGGCTTCGGAAGGAAGGGACCGTAAAGATCACCTTATTCCAACCCCCCTGCCATGGGAAGGGACTCCTTTCCCTATCCCAGCTTGCTCAGAACCACATCCAGCCTGGCCTTGGGCACTGCCAGGGATCCAGGGGCAGCCACAGCTGCTCTGGGAATTCCATCCCAGCCCCTCCCCACCCTCCCAGGGAACAATTCCTGCCCAAAATCCCATCCATCCCTGCCCTCTGGCAGTGGGAAGCCATTCCCCCTGTCCTGGCACTGCAAAAGAGAGAGGGGCTGAGACAAAATCCAGGTCTCCAAGGGATTTTTCTGGGTTCACAGGACAATGCACCAAGCCGTGAATGTGCCTCTGAACAGGATGTGCCAAAAACCACAACACCCATGACTCGAGGTTTGCCTGGTCTGAGGATGAGGCAAGGATGAGAAAAGGGCTTCGAGGGGAAAAGAAATCACAAGTTCAAACAGAAAAGCAGCTGGAGAATCCCAGAATCCCAGAATGGTTTGGGTTGGGAGGGATTTTAAGGATCATCCAGTGCCAGCCCTGCCATAGCAGGGACACCTCCCACTGTCCCAGGCTGCTCCAAGCCCCAATGTCCAACCTGGCCTTGGGCACTGCCAGGGATCCAGGGGCAGCCACAGCTGCTCTGGGCACCCTGTGCCAGGGCCTGCCCACCCTCCCAGGGAACAATTCCTGCCCAAAATCCCATCTGACCCAATTTGAAGTCATTCCCCCTTGTCCTGTCCCTCCATCCCTTGGAAAGAGTCATTCTCCATTCCTTGGAGAAGAGCAGCAGCTTCCAAACCCAGGAGAGGGAACAGGGGTCAAGGCCAGCTGAGTTTGAGGCCTCGGGGGCTCGGGGGTGTTTTTCAGGAGAAGCCCCCTCAGAAATCCACCTGGACTGGGGCAATGGGAGAGGTGAGAGGTGTAATTTTGGACTTAAGCGTTTGCATCCAGCCTGAATCCCACTTCAGACGGATAAATCCGCTCGTGAATCTGGGCCTTAACCTTTCCGTGTCTCCGTCATCCCCGTAAAGTCTGGGGGATAATTTCTACCTCAAAAAGCTTATGAATGGTCTGAAATTACAGCTGGGCTCAGGGCTATCATTAGGCTTAAGGATCCCAAGGCATTTTCTGCGAGAATGTGGGAGAAGCTTTGCGTTGGAGCCATCTCATCCTGAACCGTCCTTTCCACCTGCTGTTCCTGTTTTTCCCTTTCCCTGACCTCCCCAGCAGTGACACAGCAGCCAGGACAGTTTGTGGATAGAGCTGGATGCACTTTGTGGAGGCCAGGTCATTTCTGAGCACTCCACAACCAGCCCAAGCTCTGGTCCAGACGAGCACTTCATTTAAAACAAAAATGATTTTGCACTGAGAAAAAAAAAAAAAATCCAAATTCCCTGATATTTAGATCACAGCTTGGAAGTGAAGATTCAGATTTTGGGGTAGCCTGTGCACAGAAGCATCAGAAATTTCCATCAGAGCAATTTCTGAGGGAAAAAATAATTCCACCTTCTCCAAATCTGTGTTCAAACATTATGTTTGAGGAAACTGAGTATCTATAGTTCATGTCTCGAAATATTTTAATAACAATCTTTGCTTCTAAGGGCTCCAGCTGAGATCTCCTTGTGCTGCCACTTGTGCAGGGGCCAAGCACCCCCAGCATTTCATTCCTGCTGTGCTGTAATTATTGTCTCCACCCAAGTTCATAAGAATTTTATAGTGGTTACTGCAGCAGCTCCACTTAGAGGTAGAGGCTGCTTGGCTTTTCCATTAAAAGGTCTTCCTTCCCCCCCCCCCCACTTCATGGATTTAATGCTTTAATCCATTTTGGAAACTTGATCTGCAGGCTTTCAGTCTCAGGCAGCATCCCACCCCAAAAATTCAGCTCGAACAGGTCACTGGGGTTGTCTTTGAGGACAGAAAGGAAAACCACTCAACAGAAATCGGTGTGGCTCTGGCACAGGGACATCCACAGAACCACCTCCGCCACAAGGCCCAAAAACTGGGATTTCCACAGGACCTCAGGGTGCTGAAACACAAATGATGGTCCGGGCAGCCAAATTCCTCCCACAGCTCGCAACAGTCCCACTCTGGGACTGGACATCAGCACACGGGGGCGTTCCCGGTGCTTTGGTGCCCGGGGTTGTTGGTGCTGGCAGCCAGAGGTGACTCGTGGCTGTGTCACCTCCTGGGTGTCACCCAAGAGTGGCCTTTGTGTCCCTGAGCCCCGCTCAGGTGAGACCCCACCTGCAGGTGAGGGTTGTGGTGACACTGCTGAAGGATGGGGACATCCACAGGGACATGGACAAGCTCGGGAAGTGGGAATCTCCTGAGGTT